>OX101754.1:61138714-61261898 GCA_944452675.1 Tachina lurida | reverse complement strand
CATTAACTATGACAAGGCTACAACTTAAAGCTGATTAACTTTTGTACATCCAACATGAAAAGTTGTTAGGTCTTAAAGAAAAAATTACAAAAATTTTTGTCAACCCATGTCACAATCATAACAACAATACTGTTCACTACTTGTTCAAGTGGGTTACAATAGTATATAAAAGGTGAAAATATCAGTTTTATTCATATAACATTACTTTTAGAGGAAAAACAACGGATGAAATAAAAGACAGTTTAAATATATTCAATAAAAGAAATTTTATTAATAACGAAGGCTTAGTCATGTTGAAATTTCTTATTTCAATATGGAAAAATATTAATTTACAGTTATTAGATTTATGGCCTAATTTTGTAAAGCTAAACGAATTTTCGTTTTCGTTTCTGGTTGGAGCGAAAACAAAAATATTTTAAATTTTGAAAAACGCTACGTTGTTTTCATTTCTTCGTCGGTTGGTTTCTGGCTTGCGCCACAGTATATTTAAAGTACATTATGTCTGCAGCAAACCAGAAACCAACCGACGTCTTGTCAAAATATTACAATTAAAATATATATTATTCATTATAAAAAGCTGAATATAAAAATATTTTCAAATTTAATTAAATTATGGAATATGCACCAACGAGACAAGAAATTCTAAATCAGCGGCTTTATGGTAGAATTAGTAGATTCGTATCGTTAGTTGACGGATCAGCTGACAAAATCTGTAACGTATATAAAACATGTTGCTGTTTATTTAATATGTATAGTAACGTATGTGAGGTAGAAATCTGCAGAAAATAGATTTCTACGTCAACTTCTCTCTTACATATATACACACACATGTATAAAGCAAAGAGAAATACAATAACAGCTGACACGTTCGCTGGAAATCTCACATTTTTACTAACTAACATCCATAATTAAACGATGCGACCACTTAAAAAGTAACACGATACGAATCGATTAATTTTACCATTAGTTGAGGGCCCATAAATACTTATTGGATATTTGTGAAACTTGGAAACATTTAATATTTCAATGCTGGAGTGAAATATTAATGTATATGGATATCTTTTTCATCATACACATAGATTCAGTCAAGTTCCTATCCAAAATCTCACAAGTGCAATCTACAAGGTCTCATATAATTTCTAGGCAACCTGCTTACTTCACAACATTTTCCCCACATAAAGATATAAAGAGATATCCGCTATTATTTTCTGTATTATAAAGTTAAAAATATTATTATGCATTGCATAGAAATAACATGACACCCTAACGATTATAAATGAATACACATACTATGTATGTAATAATATGATAAGTATTGTACCAAATAAAAACTTTATAAAAAATTATCTCACGCCTTTTGATGTCCGAAATTTTGAATAGGAACTTGGCCTTTTTTCAAAGGCCCACAACTCTGAAACTAAGCCTCGCCGGCAAATTTTTTATTTGTTAGTGTAAAATTTCCTGTTGTCAGTGTAAAATTTCCTGTTGTCAAAATATTTCCTAACGTTTTGGTTGATTTGACAACAGAGAATCTATGTCAGCTGGTGAATTAAGACCACCTTATGTAATCGCGCCTTGAGAAAGTCTATCAATTTTTTTTTGGCGGCTTAAGGGATTAAATTTATCGGCGGCGATGGCTTAGCCGTTCACGTAGTGTTTTTATCGGCTCCCTAGAAATGATACTTCGCGCAGCCGGTGAAAGGCACACGCATGAACATAACACTTCGACCACACGAGCAATTAGATGTGTCTTAACACAAGCAATAAAGCACTTTTATTGATTTATTTAGTCAAAACTTTTGTTTTCTACTTTTACGTTTAAAAAGATCCATTAATTATGTATTTGACAGCGTGTGTCAAGAGATTATTGCTCAGCAATGTATTTTGACATTTCGTTGGTTTGTTTCTGCTTTGATGTATGGAACATTTAAAAAACCATTGGGTAATTGATTTATTATATACTAGCGGCCCGCTCCGGCTTCGCACGGGTATAAAATATATAGCCTATGTCATTCAATGAAAAAATTATTAAAATCGATTTAGTAGCTTTGATTTATTCATTACTGCCCGTGGCCCGCAGTAAATTCTAAATTCATACACTACATTTTTACTTATTTACTTTTTACATATTTACCTATTTAATTTATTTTTACGACAATTAACAACATATTACAGAATGTCTTTATATACAACGTTAACAGCTTTCTTGTCATTACACAATACAAACATGTTTTCTCTAGAAGTTACTCTTGAAAGAGCGACATACAATTGGCCATTTGAAAAGCAGTCAACGCTAAAATCTAAGCCTGCAACGTTGAAGGTTTGACCCTGCGATTTATTAATGGTCATTGCAAAAGATTTATTTACCGGAAAGTGTAAACGTTTAAATTGGAAGGGTAAATCCGATGGTATCAGAGCGATTCGGGGAATCAATACATATTCCCCGGTAACACATCCTGTAAGTATTGTGCACTCTATTATGAAAGTTTTCTGTGATTTTACCAGCAAACGCGTGCCATTGCAAAGTTTATGTGGATTCAGGTTTCTTAATAAAATAACAGGACAACCTACTTTCTACACCATTTTGTGAGGAGGGAGTCCAGACGGGTTCAAAGAGTTTAGACATTCTGTATGAAAATGAACAGCTTCTTCCAAATCAAGAACAGTGTTAACCGAGTAGTATATTTTCGACGGCGCATCAATCTTTGAACGAATCAAGTTATTTACCTTATGTACTTGTTCGTTAGTTGGTGACAGAATCGCTCATTCTTTAAACCAAAATATTGTCTTATAACTTATGTTATCAATGTCAAGATAGACATTGTTGACTAACGATGTTGTCTATCTGACAAAGGTTTTCTAAGTTAATCCTTCCCTCACTTTGTGTTAACTCTCCATTGCCAACTTTTAGCAGCATCTCTGGAAATATCCTGTTCTTACGCGAAGATGACGAAATCCTCATATTAGTTTAATTTATTGACATGTCGCGAAAGGTTGGATCTTTTTAAGGAAGCATTTATTTCGTCAGCACCTTTTCCTTGAGTCACAACTGGTAGATTTTGACGGAAATCTCCTGTGAACAGAATTGTACATCCAAATCGCGCATTGTCCTATCCAGTGCTTCCACAGACGTCTTGTTTGACATGGTAGCTTTGACCCAGACTATTAATGAGCAGTCACGCATCAATTTTCCTGTATTGCTCTGCTTAGAAATACTACATACGCTGTTATTGTCATCGGTGGCGATTTTCAGCGGGAGTTGAATGTAGAGTGGGTTCGGCCTCCTACCAAAAGCGTAGCGGCAATGCCGGATAACGCAATTTTTCCGATAGATCTCACCTTATTTTAAAGCTTAGATGTGCAAAGGATGTAGGGCCTTTTACAATATATAGTAACATTCTATATGAAATCAACAATGTATTTAAGTTATTTAATAAGGTAAGGATTAATGATGTACTGGTTAAAATCGCTTCGAAAATTAGAAATTATTTGTCGTAAAAAGTAAATGATAAAATAATTCTGGCAAAAAAAACTGACTCCAATACTAAGAATCAATCCAAAAGATTACAAAACGGACGCAAGTATGAAAATGATATTGAAACAAAAAGAAAAGAATTTAAAAAATCAGTCCATAAATAGAGAAGTTATGTAATCATCATTAATTTTTTTTTTCGGTGTGTGGAGGGGGTCAAAATATCGCAACGAAATTTTTTCTAACTTTAAGCAACTTTCTGTAGACCTTTTCAATGTGTACAATACTTAGCACATTATTTGGACAAATCTCGTAGGGTTCAGCCTGTGTTTGCAATTTAAGCGGAAAAAAATTTAATTATTTACGACATCACATTAGAAACCTCAAAAATAACAGTATTTCCCCTCTATTTAATGGATGTTATTGTACATATAAACCTTCCTCTTCAATCACTCTATCTATTAAAAAAAACCGCATCAAAATCCGTTGCGTAGTTTTAAAGATTTAAGCATACATGGGGATATAGGGACAGAAAAAGCGACTTTGTTTTATACTATGTAATGATGAATAATTCGAAATAACGTTCAGCATAGAAAAAGCGAAGGAAAAGAATATGTATGCTCAATATTTTACTTATTTATTTATATATGTATGTACATATTTATAAAAAAAAATTGTATTTATGTATAAAAACTACAAATGTACAGCATGTGTTAAGAGATTATTGCTCAGCAATGTATTTTGTCATTTCGTTGGTTTGTTTCTGCTTTGATGTATGGAACATTTAAAAAAAATTGAGTAATTGATTTATTATATATGAATAATTAGAAATAACGTTCAGTATTGAAAACGCGAAGGATAAGAATATGTATGCTCAATATTTTACTTACTTATTTATATATGTATTTATAAAAAAATATGTATTTATGTATAAAAAATACAAATATAAAGAATTTCTAGATGATTTAAATATCACCTTGGGCTTACACGTACAAGTGCAAGTTCGAAAAACACCATACACTCAAACTCTGTTACGAACACAACTACGCTTTCGACACTTGCAGTCTACTTCCAACTCAACTGCCAGGGAATTTTACAGAACAGTGACTTGTTTCACTTGTAGCAAGAAAATGGAAATTTAGCTAACAGTGCCCTGTTAATACTTTAGTACAAATTAACTGGATTTTAGTATAATGTTATATGAGTTTTTTACTAATTTTATATGTATTTAAAAGCGAATGTAATATTTTTTTCATAAATATTCATAAATCAAACATTTAAAGTATTTTTTAGACATAAATATCATTGAAACAACACGAATAAAGTTCAATGCTAGCTCGTTCCCTTAAAATTAAAATTTCTATGTTATGGACAACTCTGCACTAAAAAGTAAAAATTAAAGTTGCAAGACAGTCGAGCATTTGTGCGAAATTTTCGTTTATAAACGTGCACAGAGCTTGCATGGAAGTACTTGCATATGTAAACGCAGGGTAACATAAAACTTTTAAAAAAAAAAATTAAACCGACTTCAAAAATAAGCACTAAAAAGCAACAAATAATATAGATCTAGTTAAATAAAAGATTTTTATATATGTTACCTACAGTGCCGTTTGAAGTTGGTGCCAGCAACATTGGTAACTAAGCACATACATATGTACATAAAAATTACTTGCAGTTTTTTTACCGGGCATGTTCCTATGTGCTTAGTACCAGTATTACTGGCACCAACTTCAAACGGCACTGTAGGTAACATATATAAAAATCTTTTATTTAACTAGATCTATATTATTTGTTGCTTTTTAGTGCTTATTTTTGAAGTCGGTTTAATTTTTTTTTAAAAAGTTTTATTTTTACCTTTTTAGTGAATACTTTTAAACTCTGGTCAATTCAAAAAAAATTTATTTGTAAGTATCTTTCTTTATTTGGAAATATGGTCCAGTTTCATAAAAATCGATGAAGTAAAAGCACGTGAAATTAAGTGTTAAATTTTATGGGGCGTGGCTACGCCCCTTTTTTTAAAACAAGATTGTGTATTTTTAAGAGTTCAAGGTGTGTGCCAAGTTTCGTACAGATCGAAAAGCACGTGAAATTAAGTATTAAATTTTATGGGGCGTGGCTACGCCTACTTTTTTAAAACAATATTGTGTATTTTTAAGAGTTCAATGTGTGTGCCAAGTTTCGTACAGATCGAAAAGCACGTGAAATTAAGTATTAAATTTTATGGGGCGTGACTACGCCCCTTTTTTTAAAACAAGATTGTGTATTTTTAAGAGTTCAAGGTGTGTGCCAAGTTTCGTAAATATTGGTTAAGTACAAGCACATGAAATATTATACTAAAATTTAATAGGCGTGTCCCGCCCACTTTTTTAACGCAATTTTGTGCCTTGATTAAAGCTTAGGGTGTGTGCCAAGTTTCGTAAAAATCGGTGAAATAGAACCCTGTGAAATATAATATAAAATTTTAGTGGGCGTAACCCCGCCCATTTTTTTTAAAGAAAATTTTGTCTATTTTAGAGTTCAAGGTGTGTGCTAAGTTTTGTAAAAATCGGTTAAGTAGAACCACGTGTAATGTTATAATACATTTGAATGGGCGTAGCCCCGCCCATTTTTTCAACTCAAGAATTTTCTAATTACAAGAACCAAAGATGTTTGCTAGGTTTCGCAGCAATCAAATAAGTAGAAGATCAATAAATCAAATTTAAAAAATTGTGGGCGTGACCCCGCCCACTTTTTTCAAATGGGACCAATGGGAAGCTATACCCTCTCAGACAACAAAAAAATTTTTACAATCGGTCTAAAATGCACCGAGTTATGGACCTACATACCTAAAAAAAAATAGTGACGAATTGTTAACCTCCTTCTTTTTTTGAAGTCGGTTAAAAATGCACTGATTTGGCGAATAAAGTTTTTCCCAACAGTTCATCGGTTGGTTTCTGATTTACGGTACAGATATAAAAGGTGAAAATATCAGTCTTATGCATATAAAACGACCTTTAGAGGAAAACCAACGGAAGAAATAAGACAACGACAATAAAAGAGAAAAAGAAACAAATATACATACATAAATGTTATTTTCATTTTTATTTAATTAATTACTTAAAAATAATTAATTAGTGTAAAGTTAAAGAATAGACACTTGTCACATTTTTAATTCTTTTACTACTTGAGAAGAAGCAGGTAATTTGTTATTTAGATGCTCCCAGGGTTGGTTTATTTTTTTCCCTGATGACAGCTCGTCGGTTGGTTTCTGGTTTGCTGCAGACATAATGTATTTAAAATATATTGTGCCGCAAACCAGAAACCAACCAATGAACTGTTGTGCAAAACATAATTCGCCAAATTAGTGTGTTTTGTTATATTTAAAGTCAACTATAAATTCTTTATATTTGTATGTATTTATGTAAATATTTTTTTTATACATATGTACATACATAAATAAATACACAAGTAAAATGTTGAGCATACATATTGTTTTCCTTCGCTTTTTCTATGCTGAACGTTATTTCGAATTATTCATATATAATCAATCAATTACTCATTTTTTTAAATGTTCCATACATCAGAGGCAAAAACAAACCGACGAAATGTCAAAATACATTGCTGAGCAGTAATCTCTTAACACATGCTGTCAATACATAATTAATTGAATTTTTTATTTATTTTTTTTCAACGTAAGAGTGGAAAACAAAAGTTTTGACTAAATAAAACCAATAACCCAATATTGCTTGTGTTAAGACACATCAAATTGCTCGTGTGGTCGAAGTGTTATGTTCATGCGTGTTTCTTTCATCGGCTGGGCCGAAGCATCACTTCTGGAGAGCCGACAAAAACACTGCGTGAACGGTTAAGCCATCGCCGCCGATAAATTTAATCCATTCAGCCGCCGCCAAAAAAATTGATAGACTTGATTTTCTACGTCCACATACTAATTATACTTATGTATAAAAAATTTAAAAAACAAAAACAGTGCAGAAAAACATTATTAGACAAGAAAACATTGCAATGCAGAAAATCTTTGTTAAGCTGTGCCGTGTCATGAAACACCATAGTGGAAAAAATCCTTACGCCCGGCCAAAGGCCGACAGTGCAGTTAAACGTAATTAGACAAGAAAACTGCATCGCAGAAAATCTTAAGCTGCGCAGTGTCGGGAAACACAATGGTGAAGAAAATCCTTAAGCCTGTCCGAAGGCCGGCTGTCCACGAAAACTTTATTATACAAGAAAACTTTGCAATGCAGAACATCTTTATTAAGCTGCGCCGTGTCGGAAAACACAATGGTGAAGAAAACCCTTAAGCCCGGCAGAAGGCCAGCAGTTTACGAAAACTTTATTATACAAGAAAACTGCAATGCAGAAAATCTTTATTAAGCTGCGCCGTGTCGGGAAACACCATGGTGGAGAAAATACTTAAGCCCGCCCGAAGGCCGGCAGTCCACGAAAACTTTATTAGACAAGAAAACTTTGCAATGCAGAAAATCTTTAATAAGCTGCGCCGTGTCGGAAAGCACCATGGTGGAGAAAAAGTTATACAGAAAAACTTTGCAAGGCAGAAAATCTTTATTACCGTAGTAAAAAAATTCTTAAGCCCGGCCTTAGCCCGGCAGTGCACAAAAAAATATTAGCAAGAAAGCTTTGCAATACAGAAAATTTTTATTAGGCTGTGCCGTGTCGGGAAATCCTATGGTGGAAATAATTCTTATGCACTAATTCTGTTCGATAATTGTGTTGTCTTGTCATTAGACGAAATCACAGTCGTTGTAAAATACTCCATATAATTACAATTTCAGAGGCCGGTACAAATGCAGATAGCGAAGCTGCTCCAAAATAAAAAGTAGCCTATGTGATAGAAAATCGAAAAATAAGAAGAAAATGTTAAAAAAAAAAGTTGGCGGTGACGCCTATTTTCCGAGTTATGGGGCTCTGAATCTTTTTATAGGAAACTGCGAAAAATATAAAAAAAATTAAATAGCTTATCTGATAGGAAATTAAATATATAAAAAAACAAATTAAGTAAAAAAAATTAACTTCGACCCTTATTTCTTGAGTTATTTGCCTCTGAAGTTTTCACCATGGTGTTTCCCGACGCGGAACATATTAGTAAAGATTTTCTGCATTACAAAGTTTTCTTGTATAATAAAGTTTTCGTGGACAGCCGGCCTTCGGTCGGGCTTAAGGATTTTCTTCACCATTGTGTTTCCCGACACTGCGCAGCTAAAGATTTTCTTGTCTAATAACGTTTTACTGCACTGCCGGCCTTTGGCCGGGCTTAAGGAATTTCTTCACCATTGTGTTCTCTGACACGGGGCAACTTAAAGATTTTCTGCATTGCAAAGTTTTCTTGTCTAATAAAGTTTTCGTGGACTGCCGGCCTTCTGCAGGATTTAAGGATTTTCTCCGCCATGGTGTTTCCCGACGCGGCGCATATTAATTAATCATTGTATTTCCTAAAACGACACTGCTTGTTAATGATTTTCTGCACAGCTCTAAATTGGTTCAAATATTGACCCCATCACATTCAGAAATGCAGAGAAATCACAATTGTCTGAAAAATTTAAAGGCCAATAACTCAAGAAATAAGGGTCGCAGTTAATTTTTTTTACTTCATTTGTTTTCTTATATTTTTAATTTCCTATCAGATAAGCTATTTAATTTTTTTTTTTTGATATTTTTCGCAGTTTCCTATAAAAAAGTTCAGAGCCCCATAACTCGGAAAAGAGGCGTCGCCGCCAACTTTTTTATTTAATATTTTCTTATTATTTTTCAATTTTCTATCACAGGTTACTTTTTATTTTGTTTGGAGCTGCTTCGCTTAACTGCATTTAAGCCCGGAGGCCCATAACTCGGAAACTAAGCCTCGCCGCCAATTTTTTTATATAATTTTTTTTATTTCTCAATTTTTTATAGGATCGGATACATTTTTTTAATTTTTAAGAGGTGCCCCTAAACTTGATTTGTTACAGATATTCTGCCTTGTTTTCCTGCTCAATAACGTTTTCCTGCAGCGGGCCTTCGGCCATATGAATTTTCTCCAGCATGGTATTTCCCGACGCTGCGCAGCCTTGCAAATTGTTCCTGCTTAACGTTTTCCTGCACTGCCGGTGCCCCTAAACTTGATTTGTTACAGATATTCTGCTTTGTTTTCCTGCTCAATAACGATTAAGCTTATTATT
This sequence comes from Tachina lurida, assembly GCA_944452675.1. Classification (NCBI taxonomy): domain Eukaryota; kingdom Metazoa; phylum Arthropoda; class Insecta; order Diptera; family Tachinidae; genus Tachina; species Tachina lurida. The sequence goes on along the minus strand of OX101754.1, from coordinate 61,252,256 downwards.
AGCATTATTAAAAATTGAAATAGATCCACTGTGTAACTGATAAAATAAATAAACTAATCCAATTCACTTTTGCGATGTAACTTTCTTTAATGATGTGTGCATCTGTAAGAAAAAAAGTTAATTAATAAATGTACATTCATGTATATTAAAGTAAAAAATACCTTGACCTCGAAAAAGTTTCTCAAATTTATAGCGTGTACTTCTGATTTCAATTGACCCTTATTATTTTGTAATCATGATATTAAATTTCTAATTTCTCTATTTATGGGAGCCGTCTACTACTGGATGCATATGTCTGATTATTGGGTATAAATGTTCGACCAGTATTTGTTTCTGATCTTGTTGCATTTACCAACAAAGAGGCCTAACGATTATCTGGAATAAACGATGACAACTAATATTTCAAATACTGAATTATTTATTTATTTATTTATTCAAAGGATGTAATAATTATTGTTCAAATAAAACTTACCGTTTTGATGCATAGCACCAAAGCAATATAAGGTGCTGGAATTGTTTGCTGGTCAGTTATATCATATCCGCACATGTGCAGGTCAGCGTGGTGTTATACGTATTTGTGTATACACTTGCGGATCCAAAAAAAAAAGTTGGCCCGGCCCCATGTAAGGCACAAAGAAGCTCCCAACAGCATTATGTTCGATTACTTGGCCAAGTTGTTGCATCGGCGTATACCGCACTTGTGATACACATATTGTGAGTCCAGACGAGCTTTATTTTCGTGGAGCTAATGCTGATTGTTTTTTGTCAATAGTTTCTTCGCCAGCTATTATTTCAAGCAACATACCATTGATCTAACTAGCCAAAAATGGATGCAAATGTCTGTCTTTGTATAAACGTTCGACCGGTACAGTAACAAAGAGGACTAACGATTTTCTGGAATAAACGGTGAGAACAATTAATGTTTCAAATACTGAAATATTATTCAAATAAAACTTACCGTTTTGATGTATTTGCGACACAAGCTGACTTGCTGGAACCTTCTGAACTGTTTGCGTACATCTTTTTTGGTAACACGCTGTTGAGAAGCGTTAGAGGTGGCCCGGCCACAGCAATATAAGGTGCTGGAATAGTGTGCAGCCCAGCGTACAGTATTACACATTTGTGTAGGCACTTACAAATCAGAAAACGTGGCCGGGTACATTAGGCGTGGAAGCACGCATGCATTTTTATTTGGTAGCACGCTCTTGAGTAGCACCAGCTGTTAAAGGTGGACCGGCCAAAGTAATATAAGGTACTGGATTAGATTGCTGGCAGTTATATAACAAGCGTCCATGCACAGCACAGTGAAAGTGCTATAAGCATTTGCGTAGGCACTTGCGGATCCAAAAAAAGTTGGCCGGGCCCCATGTTAGACACGCCGAAACGTCTAGCTGCATTATATTAGAACACTTGGCCAAATTGTTGCATGGGTCGCATAACGCCCATGCGATGCACATATTGTGAGTCCAGATGAGCTTTACAAACTTATTTTCGTTGAGCAAATGCCGATTTTCTTATGGGGAAGGAACTTGCAAACGTATACTTTCTCCATATACATATGTATAAGCATCATGCACAGCTTTAGCAATTGTTTTATTTGCTACATCTCCGAAGTGTACAAAACAGTTTGCTTTAGATGAGTCTCCATCATTGGAAATATCGGGAAAGTATCACAATGCCCTTATCCACTTTTTTTGTAAAAACTTTGTAATTACGAAAATTAGTTACATTATTTGGGCAACAGTACAGTCAGTAGTTGAGGAAGGCCACTGACCATCAATTACACAACTTATTATATCAAAAACAAATCTATTTTCAACAAAAATTAAATTTTTACTTAAAATTTTCACTTTTGAACAATTTTATTTTCTACTTTTTTATGAACATATCTTTGCAAATGCAATATATAGCTTTTGCTTTTAATACATGTAGAAAACAATTTTTTCTCTCACTTGCAACAACTTAGTAAAAATTACGAATTCACACCAATCAGTTGTTATCGCGATTTTTCATAAGTCTTCTGGTTCATATTCTGTCACGACAAGTTAATAAAATTAAAAATTTTTGCATATTACTTTGTTTACATTTTTAATTACAAAGTCTTCAATGCAATAACTTTCAACGCCGTCATTTTATAAAATAGCGCGGTTAACATGAACAATTTTTTAATGAAAGTCTGGCATTACTGGCAGCTAAGAAATTATTTTTAATTCTCAAATTTATAGTTTTTAGGTCTATATATAGGGAAATAGATATATTTCGGTTGTTATATTGATATTAAGGAACCAATAAAAACAAAAATATAAATTTGCAAAAAATGATGACAAAGTACCATGATGACAAAGTATACCAAAAGTACACTAACACTATGATAACTGAGTTAAAAGAATGCAAATGAGTTAAAAGTATGCTTTAGAACGTTAAACTGAGTTAAAACTATACCAAATGCATATATATATATATATATATATATATATATATAAAATATATATATATATATATAAAAACTAATACGCATAAATATATATATATATATATATATATATATATATATATATATATATATATATATATATATATATATATATATATATATATATATATATATATAAATGAAATATATATATATATAAATAATAAAATTCGTAATAAAATTCTTTGATTATATACATACATATGTAAATCAAAATTTTATACATAAAATTATTATAAAATTATTTACATAAAATATTTTATGTATAAAAATCGTATTTTGTTTTGTAAATGAAGTCAAAAAATCTTTAATTTTATTTATTTTACGTTACTAAATAAAAATTTTTGTTGATAAAAACTTTTGTTTATTTAAAATCGATTCTTTTGAGTTAAAAACTGTGTTTCCTAAGTACATACGAAACTTTTTATGTGCGTATTACACATCCCGCTTTCAAATAGTTGTTAATTTAAAAATCCCGCTTTTGGCAGTATTTTCGTCAAAATCCCGCTTTTTGAACGATCGTGTCCCGCTTTTTGTAAAAAGCTTCTGGTCACGTTAGTTATATAACATGTATAATGGAGTTTGGTGATTTGCAACTCGCATGCGATTTAAAAACGATGCGAGTGTCAGAACAGTAGTCTAGTAATGGGGACGTTAGTCCTGTTACAAATGAGGGGATTTTCATGCTGAGATTTTCTGGGCTATACGTGTGTGTGTGTATGTGAGTGAGTTTGATTCTTTGTGTATGTGTATGTATGTATACTTGTGTGTACAGCTTTTGTTGTTATTGTGGAGAAGCGTTGTGCTTACGGTGGGTGTTTGTATGTGTGTGTGTGTATGAGTGTGTGTTTTTGTATTTACTTGTATGTTAGAAAGTGTCTGATACTTTTGTTGTAGTGGCAGACAATCATTATACCCAGTAGGAAATGTCGATGGTGAAAATGTAATGACTAACTTTTGACTTGTCATCAGTACTACTCTCTAATTATTCCCCACACAATACTTTGTGCTATATACATTTAGCATGTGCTTGTTTTTGAAAATCTACTAGTCACACTAAAACAAATGATTAGGTAGTGACTACGTAGTTCTTATGGGGTCATGCGACATACCAACCAGACATTTATTTACTGGTACATTTCTATAATTTACGAACATACAAATGTGTGTATATTGACAATTTATTGACAATTCCCCCACAAATACACCATATCTGTTTTCCCTCCTTCTTTTGTACTGACGGATAGAAAAAAAAATTATTGTACCAAAATTGTTACTAGAATTTTAGTGTTGACACAAAGACATTTGCTCCCAGTCTGACTGCAGGGTATGTCAAGGGATCTGTGTATTTGTGTGTATAGTGATTGTTATTTGATAGACTTTTGGTTTGCTGTTTTGAGTTATCGTTGGTATGCTTATGTAGGGTTATTGTAAGTAGTAGTGAACTGCCAATTCTACCGCAATTAAAATTGTGAAATTTGGGTAATTAAAATTGTAACATTTCAAAATTCTTGGAAAATTGATACCTACGAGGGTGGTTCAATAAGTCCGTCCAATTTTTTGTTTACATAAGGAGTTTTTTGTTTACATAAGGAGTTTTGTTTGTTTACTACATGCGAGGGTAATTCAATAAGTCCGGTTTTTTATGACCGTGGGAATTTGTATGTGTGTATGTTTGTGGGGATACGTTAACTGGGTTCATAGGTTGGAGGTTTTTCTTTTTTGTAATGTAATGTAATGTATATATATATATATATATATATATGGTGGTTCAATATATATATATATATATATTGAACCACCCTCGCACATATATATATACAGATATATATATATATATGACTACAGGAAAATCATATTCATGATTTTTCTTAATACCAATGGGGAAATTGTGAAAATTAATTTTTCCTAATGCCTACGGCAATGCATGAATATTTTTCTTAATGCCGACGGCAAAACATGATTATTATTTTTTTTTCAAATGCCGACGGCAAACATGATTATTATTTCTTTTTCTAATACCAAAGGGAAAATTGCCAGTGTTGCCAGACTGTAGAAATTTGTTATCATAATATCAGAGAAAATAGATTTGATGACTACTAGGCGATTCTCATATGAATCATATGTATGTGTGATTTCCTCACGCTAATAAATTGTTTATAAATAAAATAATTATATAAATTAATTTAATTTTTTTAATTTTTTTATTTATGTGTTCACATGTATGTGAACACCCCTAATACTTGTGCTAATAAATTGTTTATAAATAAAATAATTAAATAAATTAATTTAATTATTTTATTTATGTGTTCACATCTATGTGAACACCCTAATACTTGTGTTTGGGGGGTCCAGCTTGATTGTTGATATTTGTTTAAGAAATATGTATGTATGTATGTATATGTATGTATGTATGTGTGTATGTATGAATATGCTATCGTGGGTATTTGTGCGTGGAATATTTTGTAGATTACATATATATTTTGCAACGTAATCATTTTCTTTGTCTACGATTATTTTAAGGCAGCAAACTTAGTACAGTCATCAGCAGAGAAACAAAAACCAAGCATTTGCAAGTAAGCAAAAAAGTTAACTTCTCCTCCCCCCACTTCCTTCTCATTCCTTTATGTAGTTTGTATTTGAAATAAGAAAACACTGGTATATTATTTTATTTTTCTATACATTAATTGTTTAAAATTTTATAAAATTTTATAATACATACATTCATATTTTAAAAAGTTTGATTAAAGCAAGACATTTCTTTTGTTAGTAAAATAGCATTTTTTAATGCGCAAACACCAAATTTATGATAACTATAATAAAAATATTCTGGATACTTGATTTCCATTTGTTTAAAGTTGATACAGCCAGCCTATATTCTCAACGTTAGAAATTTTTCGGCATAAAATTTTTTCCAACCATAGTCTTTTTTCTTCACCTTTTACATAAATTTTAGAACATCTTGCGTTGACTTCTAAGAAATTGCAAACGCTGTTAAATGAAACTGATCCAGCAGTCCAGCTTAGGTGATGATAGTTTTTTGTTAGCCACTTTGCTTCTCTTTGCTTTTTTATTGATAAGCATTTAATATCAAATGGGGGTTTTATAATGAAATTGTTATATTCATAATTGTTGAAAACAATCGCTACTTCTTTTGCGATGAAATCATTTGAATTACATTTGAAACCTTGTACGTCTATAAAAATTATGTTGTTTTCCATATTACTCAATTTATAAGACTTTTCGAACTTGTCCTTTGATGGGTATATATTCTATTATACGATCATGAATAAGAATACAGTAAGCTGATGTCTTTGCTGCAATATTAGTTGCTGTTTCAAATTCTATTTTTATACCAATCGGTCCATTATTGAGTGATGGCTGACATTTACTACAATAATAGGAGCTTTTGTCTTAAACTCTGGTGCAGTTAGAAGCGGTTGAGGTTCTTTCATATAGTAGCTTTGTTGAAATCTTAGATACATATCATATAGAATTGCATATCGTTCATTTTTGAACTTTATGTTAAGATCATCATATGGATATGGGACTGAATTTAAATGTACTTTTAAATTAGTCAAATCACAATGAACAAACTTATTTTCTTGTTGAAAAGCAATCAATACAAAACGGGGGCGTTCTCTATTCGCAGCCAGTTTAACTGTCCAAATATGCTAGTTCCTGTGTTTAATTGTGGATTAACATGACAATCCCAACTACGAAATGCCATAGGTATAGAAGCACCATTGCAATGCAGTGGCGTGAATTTAAAAAAAAGCGGTAAAAAGTCCGCAACTTTTGAACTAGTTAACCGATTTCGATGAAACCAACTGTTTTGGAAAGTAGAAGTGTTGAAATTTTTAGAAAGCATATTTTGAGGCACCCTGTTGTAAGACAGGGTAGCTCCAAACAGCCTCAAAGTGGGAAAGTGCGGGTATCGAAATTCTTTCGGAGCTTGTAACTTTTGTAAATAGGGACCGATTTCAATAATTTTTTCAGCGGGACAATCTACGTTAAGAAATAAAAATAAAACATGCTAAGAGTACCATTTTATCTCTTTCAGTTTCAAAGTTATTTGACTTGAAAAATTAATTTTTTAATTTTTGGCCCTGACTTTTTTTATTAGTTAGTACATAACTTCTTTATTACTTGGCAAAAATCAGTATGTTTTAATGTTTTTGAAAGAAAACTTCATTACAACTCATATAAAAAAATTTTTTTTTGATATCTCAAAAATTTTAGCAAGGAATAATTTTGCAATTTGGATTTTTAAAAATTAAGAAAAAATTTGGTATATTTTGTGAAAAAAGTATTCTTAATTTTTTTGGAATATTTTAAAAAATTATTAAGTATTTGATAAAAACTTTGATTGTATCTGAGAAAGGAGACATTGAGAAAGGCTGTGAAATAAATGTTGGAGATTGTTGTTGGTGCACCCTACATTCAGCATTGGTCGAAAACTAGCAATTTTTTTTCAAAAAATCCGATTTTCGGATGTGGCAAAAAAATTGCACGGTCGTTTTTGTAAATTTTTTGGTTTTTTATTATAAATAAATTTGTTGTAAGTAACCTGTAAGAAACTCTTGACATCCTACACATAAATGTAGGCAGGAAAGGAGATTTTCTAAAAATTCTAAAATTTTTCTAAGACAATTTTTCCCAATAAGAAAAAAGTATTATAAAATTATAAATTGGGAATCATTTTAATTTTTATCAATAGTATACATTTAGCTTTGCAAACTGGAAAAAAATTATTCTCCTACCTTCAATACTTTTTAAAATATTCGAAATCCAATTTTGATTAAAAATTTTAATTTTCTACATTTTTTATTTTTTTCTAAATTATTGATCTTATTTTCTTTACTGCAAATGTTTCTTAATTTTTTCTATGTGATTACAATAGTAGATATAATTGTCTATTCAACGGTATATAATATGTATTCCTTTGCCATTAAATCAGTCTTAAAATGTATACACAATTATAACACCTCAGGTAACAATTTACGTGTTTTATCTGATACTCAAACAAACCCACATTTTTTATGAACTCTTGAAGTATATTTATATACATACCTACAAGGACAAATAGATTGAGTTATTTATTTATTTAAAAAAAATTAGTAGTTAACATTAGAACATTAAATTACGAACATTTTTTTATGTAGCTCCTTTTTAAACGCATATAAATTCCCTAAGTTTTGAATATAATTTGACAGAGAATTCCAGAGACTTTTTGCCATGATATCAGATATTTGTTTGTATGAATATAAATACTTATGTATCAAGAGATATATGTACAATGTACATATGTATGTATGAGTATGAAAACTTACAACTAAATTTATCCTTTTGATTCTGATAATTGTATTAAAAATATATTTAATAAGTTCAGTTTTTTTTTTCTTTATTACTCGTATCTAAGTGCATGGATACATACGTATGTTGTTTTTAATTTATATTTGGGTTTTACTTCAAGAATTTGCTTTAAAATAATCTGAGACATCATGGCCTAGCAAGCTATTGACACAGAATACACAGAAGTGAAGAAAGTGACAGGTCAAAAAAGCTAGGATCAGGTTTTTAAAATTCGTGGGAAAAAGAGACAACTATAGTGCATTTGTTATGAAGAAAGTATGGAAATAAACAAACTGAAAACGAAAATTATAAGAATGTGAAAAAGCAAAAATGATTAGAAAAGTTTTAAAAAATTAAAATTTAATCATTTTTATGTGTTTAAGCAAAAAAAAAGGTGAAATAAAAGGTTGCGAGTGTTCATTAAGTGTTTCCGGCATCTTTCAATGGCAATATTGCTGGCTATAGTGCAGTTGCATTTGTTCCATATATTGGGGAGTCTTACAATATTGTCTACAAATGATTGATTATCCTCAGGAAGATGTTTGTAAAGTTTATATCGATGAATTGTTGACATTCATCAGTGCCACAAAACATTCATTGCCTTGTACAAGGAGAATGGAATACAATACAATATATACATGGTGTTGGAAATGCCATTACCATACTAATTCCTAAATTGGATCAAATTGTGCGTGACGATAAAAAGGTTTCCCTTGTGCTTGCTGCACTTGAAAGTTTCTCCTATATTTTGAAACACAATTGCCTGCCGGGTGAAAATTTAATGATTGCAATTTTGATGAGCCTGCTGGCGGCAATGACGACGAAAGTGAATACGAAGGTGCTGGTAATTTGCTGCGATTATTGGGATAGGTAATTAAGCAAAAATTCATGTAAATTTATATTTATAATAATTAGTACTTGCGGGTTTTAAATATATTTGCAGCAAAAAACTAAGAAGAATGAGAAACTGGATTTACAAAGGGCTTTGTATATAGAGCTTTGGCCGAATGTTCACCGGAAACTATTTGGATACATTCTGCTCGTCAAAATACTGTTTTCGTATTGGGTGAATTGGTTTTTTGTTCCGAGGGAAAATCATTCGAGTAAGTATTAATTTTTTTATTAAATAAATTTACACACAATAACTAAAATGTATATTTTTCAATTGCAGAGCATATATGTATATTTTGATGGCATTGTCTCAGGACATTGCCAACGAAAAGGAACCTGCCGCTCTCGATAATATATGTGGAGCAATTGCCTACCTTACAAACTGTAACTTAAAGGAACAAGTATTGCCAGTTTTGCTACAACACTTGCCACTACATGAACATTTTGATAAAAACGCTTTAATCTTTAAATGCTTCAAAGTCTTCGTGCAAATTATCCCAACAAATTCAGTGCAGTGGCTAATTAGAATCCATAAATAAAAGTTTTACTTGTAGTTATTATGAGCAATTCCTATCCTTACTATCGGGCCTGTTCTGCAAATCACGACATGTCAAATCACGGTGATTTCAACAAATTGATAAAAGCTAAATCACAGCTTTTGTAAATTTCACGATTTATTGCGATGGAAGTTGGAATAAAATGTTCTATTATACATGACAAAAACTTAAAATAAAATAAAAATCCACTAACAAGTGAGTTATTAATAGTTTGATTTTGAAATCACCGTGATTTTCAGAACAGGCCCGTATATGTACTATTTTTAAACACATTTGTTGTATTTATGTACTATAGATGTATATTTGACACAACACAAATTAAAAATTAATAAACCCCTCTATTATTTTTGTTTTGTATAATCAAATTTGCTTTAACTATTATTATTTTCAATAAAAAATTAAATAATCATTAATTGTTAATTAAGTAGATTTTGTCAAGTTTAATAATTTTAAAATGCGCTAAGTGTTGTTTGTAATAGAGGGAAAACAACCCCAGTTTTATATTAACAAAATTTGAAGTTGGGACAAAAATAAAGAAACAAATCTATTATTTAAAACGAATTTAACAAAATCTTTAATTTACTAATAACGTGTGGTTACAATAATTTGTTTTGCACTTTCTATCGGTGTCAATAGACGCTTTGTTGTATCTTCCATCACTAGTTCCGGACAATTGACCAAGAAACTTTGCGTTACTGATAAAGCTCCTGGGGCCAGATTCCGCAACGATGAGTTTTGAAATGTTCACCAATTTCAGTGTTCACAATTCAGCACACTTTTTCCAGTGATAAATTTTGACGCTAGTGTTCACTATAACTATCAAAATTATTCATTCTCACCGTTGAGGATGCACAAAGCAACAAGTGTATACTGGAATTGGTGAACACTTCAAAATTCATCGTTGTGGAATCCGGTCCCTGCTCGGCATTCGTAACTTGCCATGTAAATGAGGCGCCGTGAGCCTTTTCTGACTCCAATTCTTTGCTGGAACTAGGAAAAGAGTGGCGCCACAACAGCAACAATTTGGGTAATAGTCCCTTCACTTATGGGAGATCCCAGTCATTATGGATCCAATTAACAACCAACCGGCTTGGGTACGATTTAGCGACATGCTACTCGTGTCGCATTAAATACAATTTTACCCTTGGTATGTTGCCGCCAAAGCGCAACTGTAACCTGATATGGACTCCGGTGAAGACCCCATTTGCTCGAGGGTATCAACAAAGCTATCGATAAGTGGTGTTATTAGACTTGGCACAGTCTTGGGCTGCTGCACTTGGATGCACCAATACAGCACAAGTCGTATCAATGGCATGCAGAGATTAATCAGCCAGAAGGTTTTGAGGTGTTGTGCCTAATCCTAATACCATAGAGCCCAGTTCTTGCAATGCACACACTAAGAAGTGTTGACTGAACAGTGTTTCCTGATTCAAGTCCTTGACATTTTCGGGATTGAAAGCCGAAAATTTTGCCAATTTCCCAGAAAAAAGTTTGCCAAATTTCTGAAAGCAAAATATTAATAAATACATATATTTCTTGTAATTTTCCAACTGAGAATTATACTTACATTAAATATTGAGCCAAAGAATGGTTTCCTGAAAATAAACTGAAAATATATCCAACATTAAACACAAATTCATAAAATTTTTCACCCTTTTACTTACCAATTAACACATGAATAAAAGCACAAAGCATAATCACAAAACAAGCTAAAATTTTGTTGCGCTAGAAGCAAAATCAAAGCAAAATCAACGCCAAAATTCCGGGGAGAGCGAGATAGGTATAAAAACACAAAAATCTTCCGTCTCGTGTCACTTCTGTATGTTTTGTGCTATTGATTTCCTCTGCTTCGGGATCGTCCTTCTCGATTTCAATACTTATTTTTGGCAACCATTTCATTCTTATGCCTTGTAGGACTGGATCAGAAGACAATAGCAAATGATGCATTATATCATTATTTTGAGCAACTCTAGAGCATTTACGTGTATTGAAAAGTCGATATTGCCTAACATCTCTATTTCTAGCTTCCTGTGCTTCTGCAGTTAGTTCCCCCAGAGAAAGAATGTTGTTTTCTATTATTTCTTTTGTATGTGCTAGCACTACTACGGTTGGAGTTATTGATTTCCATGGATATAATTCATTTATTAGAATCAGAGTGTCTTTTGCATATTTTTTAAATTTGTCCTTATTAATTAAATTTTTGCTATTTATGACGGCCAGTATTATTTTGAAACGTCTTATGAGATTAAAGCTAATACCAGTTATAGAAGATGTGGTTTCAGGGTCATCAAAAAATCGCCTGGCAGTGTTGCCATTATTGGAGTTTCCATAGCCATATAAAGGTTTGTCAATGATTAAGCCACGTTTCATAAACTCATCTTGAATTCTTTTCTTTTCTTCCAACCGTATCTGTTTTAAAGCAGAATTATTCGCAACTAGAACGTTCTGAAGTTATGGTACACTGCGATATTTATTGTCGTAAGATAGATGTAAAATGTACTCCATGAATCGAATCCGAGCATGAAGTGGTGATATTCCAAGCTTAAGGGCATCTTCATTAGTTGGAGTATAATTCTCAATGTCCTTACTCGTAAAATCGGAATTCTTCTTTCCGCATATATTACAAATCAAATAAGATTTTGTATCGGTTATTGCATTTGCAACTTTTCCATCTATCATTGTTAAATAAGGTCTAAAAGATACTGTTATTACTCGTCCTAATATATGAACGTCAATGGGTTCCATATTAGAAATTTCATGTTTTATACCATCAACCAGATTTTGAGTTGTTTCTTTGTTTTCCTTGATGTATTCAAAACGTATTGGTCGGCATAAAAACTTTGAGCCTGGAGTAGTATTTACCCACACATCTTTAAATGCATTTTTACTTCTTGATGGCATTTCATTATGTAGTCGAAGCCTTAATGGTACTAACGATGCCATTAAAACTTTGGAAAAGTCATTATCGTATGCACTGGGCTGTCTATCAGCGATGCCAATTTAGCGCGTTTCGCGCTAGATTTAGCGCGTTTTAACTACTCCAAACGCGCTTTTTTTCGTCTTAGCGCGTTTAATCAAAAAAGCGCTAACTTAGCGCGTTTTGGATAAGGTCAGTAACATCATTTAAGTTAATTTTTTTTCTTCTTTTGTATAAATTTACCAATTTTCTAGTATCCAAAACTCTGATACAATTTTTTTTTAATTTCGTTAATGATTCAGCTGTTGCAAATAAAATTCCCTAGCCTGTGATTAGAATTAAAAACGCATTTTAATACTGTAAATAACAAATATCTATAAATTTCACAACAATAAATATGTAGTCGTACTCGTGACCAAAAAATTATATATAACTTATCAAGCATCTATTAAAGCTGAAGTAAAAAAAATCATTTGAATCGCAAAACTATTCGACATTTTAATGTTGATACTGGTACAAAGTTTGTTAAAGAAAATTTAAATAAAAACTAGGGATTTCGATTATTTGGTGATTCTGATTCTGTATTAAATTATTTTAGTTATTTAGGATATAATTTCGAAGAAGCAATATTGCAAAATCTGAAAAACAGTTGCTAAAAAAGTATATTTACTAATACATACATCGACTTTTATTAAAATTTAATTTAGCGCGCAGAAAAATAGCGCGTTTTAGATATAAATAGTTGATAATGCTGTAACTCAACGCGTTCTAGCGCGTTTTGAGAGGGCGAATAGCGCATTTGGATTGTAAATAGTTGGCATCACTGCTGTCTATAGTATGAAAATCCAGATGATCCATCACATCCCCAGTTGTATATTAGTGTTAGTTCAGAATTATTACATGTATCTAAGTCTCTTTCGTCAAAAGTAGCGATGAGTCTTGATGCTGTATTATGAAGAATGTCTGACAAACTAATGACTGCACTTCGGCTATCCACTGTTATCGGATGTGGCAAAATTTCCGATTTTCTTTTTAACAACAATGTTGTTGATGGCAAAGGCCCAATTTTTTCTTTAAGCACCTTCCTTAAGATATCGTATTTATTTCTTGAAAGGCCCAAATTAAGAATGAGTGCTAGTGCATCTTCCACCGTAAAATGTTTACTATATTTCGGCGTTGGAATGCTTTCCACCATCCGTCTTAATCTTTTTGGAGACGCAACTGGTAGCACATCTACGATTTTGCCTGCTTCTTTAAGTTGAGTCTTCGCTAAAATCAATTTGAATGAATCTTTGATTTCATTTTTGGAATACGTATTTATCAAGTCTTCTTGTTTAATCCTTTTGCTCCTGCGTCGAACGTTATCGTAATCTTTATTTGGCCGACCAAACTTCTTTGGGTATATTTCCGTAGATAGTCCCATATCTAACCAATCCTGATTTTTATTCTGAAATTTAGAAATTGATTTATTGCATTCACGTATCTTCTTTTCATATAATTTAAAAAAATTTTCGAGTTTTTTCGATAAATCGGTGTTTACAGATAAACCATATGTAGTAGATATTATGTACATCATTTGGTCTACCTTGTTCAACCGAGTACTACCATCAGTGAGGTTTTCCCACATTAATTTGCAGAGCGATTTATTTTTAATTGTTATCTCCATGATAGCTATAACTGAAATAATGACATTAAATGCATCGCAGCTTAAATATATAGCTATTTTACAAGCTACGAATACAAAACCGATACAAATATCAGGTAAAACCATACCCATATTGGAGATGTGCGCGCAGGTACATTTGTCCTTGTGGGTATATAAATATACTGTGTGTATATAAATTCTTATATTTTATTGTATTTAAGTAAAGAAAGTATTTAATAACAGCTTCAAGAGTTCATAAAAAATGTGGGTTTGTTTGAGTATCAGATAAAATACGTAAATTGTTACCTGAGGTGTTATATTTGTGTATACATTTTAAGACTGATTTAATGGCAAAGGAATACATATTATATACCGTTGAATAGACAATTATATCTACTATTGTAATCACATAGAAAAAATTAAGAAACATTTGCAGTAAAGAAAATAAGATCAATAATTTAGACAAAAATAAAAAATCTAGAAAATTAAAATTTTTAATCAAAATTAGATTTCGAATATTTCAAAAAGTATTGAAGGTAGGAGAATAATTTTTTTCCAGTTTGCAAAGCTAAATGTATGCTATTGATAAAAATTAAAATGATTCCCAATTTATAATTTTATAATACTTTTTCCTTATTGGGAAAAATTGTGTTAGAAAAATTTTAGAATTTTTAGAAAATCTCCTCTCCTGCCTACATTTATGTGTAGGATGTCAAGAGTTTCTTACAGGTTACTTACAACAAATTTATTTATAATAAAAAACCAAAAAATTTACAAAAACGACCGTGCAATTTTTTTGCCACATCCGAAAATCGGATTTTTTGAAAAAAAATTGCTAGTTTTCGACCAATGCTGAATGTAGGGTGCACCAACAACAATCTCCAAAATTTATTTCACAGCCTTTCTCAATGTCTCCTTTCTCAGATACAATCAAAGTTTTTATCAAATACTTAATAATTTTTTAAAATATTCCAAAAAAATTAAGAATACTTTTTTCACAAAATATACCAAATTTTTTCATAATTTTTAAAAATCCAAATTGCAAAATTATTCCTTGCTAAAATTTTTGAGATATCAAAAAAAAAATTTTTTATATGAGTTGTAATGAAGTTTTCTTTCAAAAACATTAAAACATACTGATTTTTGCCAAGTAATAAAGAAGTTATGTACTAACTAATAAAAAAGTCAGGGCCAAAAATTAAAAAATAAATTTTTCAAGTCAAATAACTTTGAAACTGAAAGAGATAAAATGGTACTCTTAGCATGTTTTATTTTTATTTCTTAACGTAGATTGTCCCGCTGAAAAAATTATTGAAATCGGTCCCTATTTACAAAAGTTACAAGCTCCGAAAGAATTTCGATACCCGCACTTTCCCACTTTGAGGCTGTTTGGAGCTACCGTGTCTTACAACAGGGTGCCTCAAAATATGCTTTCTAAAAATTTCAACACTTCTACTTTCCAAAACAGTTGGTTTCATCGAAATCAGTTAACTAGTTCAAAAGTTGCGGACTTTTTACCACTTTTTTTTTTAATTCACGCCACTGTGCATTGTTAATAATTTTATGCCCCTATCACGGTTTCCAACTTTTAAAATAGTTTGGTTGTGATTGATAAATTTGCATTACCATTCTCCACTAAATTAACAGTTGAGTTTTCAGTTGTGTTTTGGTACTATCATTTACAACTATGAGTAAGTTTGGTTGAGAAAAACGTTGAGTATACACAACTGTTTTCAAGTAGTTGAGTCGGTGGTTGGGTTTTTCTAGTTACAGGTAAAAAGTAGAAAATATGGAAAAATCGTAACTGGAAATATTGATTATGCTTCATAACAAAATTTTCTTAACATTTTAAAATTATTTTTTAAAGAATTCGTTCCCTATTTTGATTATTCCTTACCTTGCATTGGGTAGTTCATGATGGTTAGAATCATCACGAATTTCTTTCTTTCCTTCGATACGAGTAGTAGGGAAATGCGGTTCCTGCCGCAATTAAAATTTTGAAATTTTAAAATTTTAATTACCCAAATTTTAAAATTCTTGGAAATTTGTGAAATTTGATACCCTTGAGTTTTCGGCGGCACGCTTTGATGTTTTTTTGTTTACATAAGGAATTTTTTGTTTACATTAGGAGTTTTTTTGTTTACATTAACTTTGTGTGAACGGGTGATTTTTTTTGAGGTGGCATTAATTGTGTGAACGGGTGATTTTGTTTTTTGTGGGAATACGTTAAGTGGGTTCATAGGTTGGAGGTTTTTCTTTTTGTAATGTATGTATGTATATGCCGACGGGAAAATCATGAAAATGATTTTTCCTAGTACCAAAGGGAAAATCATGAAATGATTTTTCCTAATACTAATGGGGGTGAAATAGTGAAAATTAATTTTTCCTAATGCCGACGGCAATACATGATTATTTTTCCTAATGTCTACGGTAAAACATGAATATTATTTTTTTCAAATGCCGACGGCAAAACATGATTATTATTTTTTTCAAATGCCGACGGGAAAATGATTTTTCATAATTCCGACGGGAAAAACATAAAAGTTATTTCTAATGCTAATACAGGAGTTTAAGGCTGGCCGTGATTTGGGTGGGTGGAGCTGTTGTCGTAATACATAACCGAGGGAGTTTATGGATGTGTCTGTCTGTCTGTCTGTTTTGCGAGGCTGTGATTGGTCGGGGGAGCGTGGTGTAGTAGAGGTAGATGGATTGAGTGTATGTGTGTGTGTATACCTGTCTGTTGGAATTTGTGTGAGGGTGTGATTGACAGGGGGCGGGGTATAGTTGAGGTAGATCGACTGCGTGTATGCAGGTGTTGCAAGTCTGTAGAAACTTAAGTCTTATAGTGATTTGGGGTATGTGAGGGTGTTGTTGTACGAGTAACAGTATCCATGGGAATTTGTGGATGTGTCTGTCTGGGGGAATTTCAGCGAGGCTGTTATTGGGAGGGGGTGCGGTGTAGTTGAGGTTGATCGACTGCGTGTATGTATGTCTATATGCTTGTAGGTGCTTAAGGCTGACCGTGATTTAAGAGAGGTGAGGATGTTGTTGTAATATGTATACGTTGGAATCTGTATGTATGTATGTCTGTGAAAATTTAAGGCTGATCATGATTTAGGGTAGGTGAGGTGGGTGTAGTAAAATGTCTGTGTGTATGTACATATGTTTGTAGGAGTTTAATGCTATTAGTGATTTGAGGATAGGTGAGGGTGTTGTCGTACGAGTGATATGTATGCGTGGGAATCTGTATGCATGTTCGTAGGAATTTAAGGCTGATCGTGATTTGTGTTGTTGTCAGTGTTGTTTGTAGGAATGACCGTGAGAATTTTTGTATGTATATCTGTAGGAATTTAAGGTTGGCCGTGTTTTGTGAGGGGTGGTGTGTTGTTGAAATAATTTGAATTTTTCTTAGATGAAATCTGGTATATGTGCGTGTGTGTGCGTATGATTTTCTCACGCTAGTTGTTTTATGTACGTAGAAATAAATTGTATTCAATATCGAGATTTGGTTCTATAAAATATTTTCATTTATCTGATACATATACATAAGTATATTTTCATACTCAAGGTTGCTGGGTATTTTGTCATGCTTAAAATTGTCCAGCTTTAAAGTCTGCCTGCGAGAAATTTGTTTATATTACAGATTTTGTTTATTTAACTACGTCCGGCTTCTTTCGCTGAACTTCTTTTCATACGATCATGGAAATTTATAGTTTCTCTGTCCATAATAAGGTCGTTTAGCTTGGGCATGTGCTCTGACTGAATGGTTTGCGTTGTTCATATATTTTTATGATGTAGATATGTAAGTGTGATTGTCAAGATCTAATAAATATTTGAGTATTGATAAGAAATTTGATATTATGTGTACATACATATCTACAAATTGATTTTATGTATGTATGTACATATGTATGTACATACAAATAAGTGTTTGCCTCCGTGTTTGAATACATTTTTTTGTTTTTGTTGTTGTTGTAAATATTCGCCTGGTCTTTTATGTATAGATGTCAAATATCTTCATAGTTTTTTTTTTTTTTTTTATTTGAAATTAAAAAAACGTTGTCTTAACTTTTATCTGTATTTACTTAATAGTTTGTGAGGATTTGCTGTTTTAAGTAAAACTAAATTCCTTAAGATACATACTTTAGAATAATAGTAACTATAATAGAAATATTTCCTATATTTAATTTACATTTGTTTAAAGTTGATGCAGCTTATCTTCATTCTTAGAAATATTTTGATATAAAATTTTTTCCAGCCGTAGGCTTTTTTCATCACCTTTTACATTTATTTTAGAACATCTTGCATTGCCTATTATACATTTATAAACATTTTTAAATGAAACTGATCCAGCAGTCCAGCTTATGTAATGATAGTTTTTTGTTAGCCAGCTTGCTTCTTTTTTTTTATTTTTTATTGATTATTGAGTTTTATAATGAAATCATTATATTCGTAATTGTTGAAAACAATCGCTACTTCTTTTGCGATGAAATCATTTGAATTACTTTTGAAACATTGTACGTATATAAAAATTATGTTGTTTCCATATTACTCAATTTATAAGACTTTTCGAACTTGTCCTTTGATGGGTATATACATATGTATTCTATTATACGATCATGAATAAGAATACAGTAAGCTGATTTCTTTGCTTACTATTTCAAATTAAAATTTTATTCAATTGCCCCGCTATTGAATAAAAGGAGCTTTTATCTTAAACTCTGGTACAGGTAGAAACGCATGAGATTCTTTCATATACTACCTTTGCTGGAATCTTAGATACATATAATTACTATATAGAATTGCATTACGTTTATTTTTAAATTTTATGTTAGGATTATCATCATATGGATATGAGACTGAACTTAAATGTACTTTTAAATTAGTTAATTCATAATGAATAATCTTATTTTCTTCTTGAATAGCGAACAACAGAAAACGAAGTCGTTTTCTTACAATTTAGGTCTAACCTCTCAACTGGTCCTCTAGTATACAATATGACTTTATATGTCAACATTTCTGTCTCCTCTTTGTCAGCGTTAGGGATAATTAAATTTTAAACTTTTTATTCTTCAAATTGTGTTACTTCATACTGATAATATGTTTAAGTACATTAATAATGTACGAGTATATGTTTATTTTATGACGGGTCCCTATGGCTTTTATTTGATGTTCTAGATGAAGTGATTTTTTTTTCTAATTTTATTAAAGTTTAGCGTATTGCGTATATATTTCTAATATATTTAAGTGAGCTTTTTGTACCTGTCAGACAGAGTGTACGTATCAGTTGATCAGTCAGTCTCTCTTTTTATTTTATTAATTTTTTCTTCTAATGTGTCACTACTATTTTTTCAGATTTTACTACTTGAAATAGAAAATATTTATATAATTTTAAGAGTATTAATATATACATACATATAGGTAAATATATGTATGTACGTAAAAATTAGTTCATATACAAAGAAATACATCTTTAATAATCAACTATTCTAGAAAATCGATCTAAGATAACACATTTACCTCCATCATCATTTCACCGTCAGTGTTTTCATAAAGTTTTAGAAACATTGGAATATCTATGTTTAGGAGAATTTTTACTTCAAGTGTTTCTATATAAGATTTGGTGTTTGACCCCTTGACGTTATTGTGGTTAACGTAGGCTGCGTTGTATCACATTCAGATCTAATAATTTCTCACTTAGAAAAGGTCCTCATTACCATCAATCATACCTGTATATAATACATTCATGAGTTGAGGTGATCTAGATACAATTGCTGTCTACAAATTAATGATTAGAAAAAGCTTTCTCATCACATTCTAACAGGTTTAATATTTTGCTAGCATGCATGCTTTAGCATGCTATTCTATCAATAGTGAGGCGAGAGTCCGACATTTAGTGGTGTTTCAATTAAAAATCTATACAATTAGAATTACGAATTCACTCTTTTGAATTTTTAACAAAGTAGATACATATGTATGTATGTATTTCATTTGCCACAAACTCTTAAAATTTCTGTACTTATAAAAGTATGATGTCAGGAATTTTTTTAAATCATACATGCCTCGGCATGCTTCCAATATTTTTCTCGGTAAATTTATTTCATACTCATACAGATACAGATATAAAGTAAGATCTGTTTACATTCCATTTTACAATTTATGCATGCTTCAGCATGATTCTAGTTGAAGTCTGTATTTATTTAGTAAGTTTGTTTGATACCCATTCATACACATGTACATTGTTAAAGATTGGATATCAAAATCCAATTTTCTTAGTTTATCTAGAAATGAACAAAGTGAATATCTTTTATAATAACCATATTCACACTTTAAAATTTTGTGTGCTAGAGCTTTCGAAATGGAAAATGTACACATTTTACTACAAAAAGTGATAATATGATGTGTTGCTAAATATTTTGAACTCTTAAGTTTTCACAATATTTCATACAGACCATCAAGTTTAGAGAATTCTAGTATATTAAGCTGTTTATCTTCCCTGAGACCTAAAATTCCTAATCAATCCTTCAAAAAACCAATACAAATCAGATTTATCCTTTTTAATTTTATTTATATTTTCATTGAATTTCAACATTTTGTACCTCTTCAAATTACTGTATACTGTATTTTGCACCTTTTTCTCATTCGTTGAGTTAACTTTAATCGCAAATATTTTAATGATGTGGTGAACTTTTCTATTGTAGGCATTAAGTAAATCTTTGTGTATATCAATCCACTTATATGAACCATTATAGCTAAATTCTTAACACATAATTCCTTTTAATGATCTATTAATTTATTCTACTATTGATGCTTTCATATTATGAAATTTTTAATCCTCTGTTTATACATGAATTTTGCAGTGTTTATTAAAAATTCTTTACCAACATCTATATGTATTTTTTTGTTTTGATACTCATATCATTTCAAAAATATTTTCCATTGCCTTGGTTTTTTTCGAGTGCAGCTTTTATTTTCAATGATACTCACAATATAAATTTTGAGAATGTGTCAGTTACAGTCAGCAAAAAATCAATAATTTCTATTTTCTCTAGAATAGCTACCCAGTTCACCTAAATCAGCTCCATAAAAGATCATCTATTCCATTCATTACATCACTACAATAGACAAACAATTTTATAAATTTATTATGGATTACGTTTACTAAATTTCTTTTTAAGGAAATTGAGTTGTTTTACAGTTTTTTGGCGAGTGTTGTGATCTACTTGATACATTTTCAGATATTTATACTAAAATGTAGTTAATTTTCCAATCTATAAATTTTATCGCTCAGCTCTTCAATTTGTTTGTCAAAAGATGATTTAATTTTTAGAATGTCTTTTTCAATTTTATACCTATCTTCTATCGTTAATTTTATTTCACACTCCACTTATTAATTCATCCTTTAGTTTCTCGATTTGAGTTTCCAGAAACAATTTACTGATAACATTGTTCACCGTCAGTGAACATTGTATACATTGGTAGAAATTATATATTTTATTTAGTTTTCAAAATCAAATTTGTCATACTATTTTCACGTTTTATCAATCATTAAAGAAAATAAACCCACTTTTAAGCCCCATATTTGATCATCAACTTGTATTTTATCTTTATTCAGTTTTAGATTTCTATCACCAAATTTCCACTCATTATTGAAGTCTTTATGTGAGTCATAGTTTGTATGTAATTCATTTCATCCTTCCCAGACTAATAAGTCAATATAAGCATCTTCGATGTTGGAAGGCCGTGAGTAAAAATCATCTTCTTCTTCTTCATCGTCATAATCATTCTCAGTATTAGCATCATTAAATAAGATGGTATTATCAAATATTGTTCCTTTTGAAAGTTTCTTTAACTTGTCTCTATCTTGAGTGATGGTTTTTCAGACTTTAAACTTGTATTATTTTCAACTTCTGTCTTCATTTTACTTTGTTCTTTCTTGTGTAATCTTTCAATATTTTTAGAACTATTTATGAATTCTTTGAGAGGTTCTGTTATAGGATCAAATATAGCTCTTAGTTGTTCACGTGTATCTATTTCACCAGTTTTTATACTACGAAGCTTTTTCTTCAAGACACTTCTTATCAACACCGTTTTAAAATTTTCTCATCCATGTTTAATAATAGCAAATAAGAGGTATCAGCTATTAGATCAGGTATCACCTATTAGATCAGGTATCAGCTATCAGATCAGCTTATCAGGAGCTGCTCTGGTTTTCAGATCATCTTATTAGGAGCTGGTCTGATTTTTAGATCAGCTTATCAGGAGCTGGTCTGGTTTTCAGATCAGCTTATCAGGACCTGATCTGGTTTTCAGATCAGCTTTTCAGGACCTGGTCTGGTTTTCAGATCAGCTTTTCAGGACCTGATCTGGTTTTCAGATCAGCTTTTCAGGACCTGATCTGGTTTTCAGATCAGCTTTTCAGGACCTGGTCTGGTTTTCAGATCAGCTTTTCAGGACCTGATCTGGTTTTCAGATCAGCTTTTCAGGACCTGATCTGGTTTTCAGATCAGCTTATCAGGAGCTGGTCTGGTTTTCAGATCAGCTTATCAGGAGCTGGTCTGGTTTTCCGATCAGCTTATCAGGACCTGATCTGGTTTTAAGATCAGGTTATCAGGTATCAGATCAGGTTATCGGACAGCTGATCTGTAAAATAGATCAGGTTATCAGGAGCTGTTAAGATTGTCACATCAGATTATCTGTTTTAAATTGGGTCATCAGATTACAAGTAGCTGGACATTTATAAAATTTAGATGAATGAAATTTAAGGCCAGATAAAATGCGAAAAACTATACTGTTATGTAGTCAAATTGTTTTCTATGACGATCATCACTTAATTCAGTATCTTTCCTTATAATCAAAATTCCATATTTTTAATTCCAACACGATTTATATTTTTCTCATATTACTTAAACATTCTAACTACATTATGATTATTTCCTATCAAATATTTGGTGATTCTAGTATAAGTTTGACATTAGTAGAATGCATCAACATTCTTATCTTACCCCATACAAAAATATGCTTCTCACACACAACATGGTTAAATATCGTATTGGTATTACTTCTAGATTTCTTAAAAGAAATAACAGATTCATTATCTGTAAATGTGTAATACCCATGACTTTCATTAATGAAATTAATTTCTACAGGTATTTATATTTAGGTTGTTAGAGAGATTTTGAGTTTAAATATGAAGATGTTTTCAAGTTTTAGTCCTTTAGAACTGTCTAGCCAACCAATCATAATATTATTATTTTTTTATTTATTTTTTATTTATTTTTTTTTACCAATTTAACAGACCAACTATTGTTGCACGAATAAAAATTGATAGAAGGCATCTATGATTTATTTTTGAGCTAACGTTTGATGACTCATCAATATTTCGTACCATCCTATTTTTAGGTTGTTTTGACTATAAGTATGTACCAATATTTATGAAATGTATTTCATAAATATTATCACTTATTATAGAAAAAATAAAATAATATAGCTATATGATATCAGAAAATATTTTCGGGTATCATATAGCTATATTATTTTATTTTTCCTATAATAAGAGATAATGGTACCTACGCATAGTCAAAACAAAGTATATTTTAAGAGCTTAAAACCAGTATTGTCATACAAAATACTGATTTTAAACTGTTAAAATATACTTTGTTTTACTAACCACATTTTTTGTAACTAAATGCATTTCATAAATATTAACGCATACTCATACTCAAAACAAATGATATTTTTATGTTGTTTTGATTGTGAGTATGGAGCATTATCTGTTATTATAAAAAATAAAATAATGCAGCTATACGATTTTAGAAAATATTTTCTGAAATCGAATAGCTGTATTATTTTAGTTTTTTATAATAAGAGATAATATTTATAAAATGTATTTAGTTACACAAAAGCGGTTAGTAAAACAACCTAAATATAGGATGGCACGAAATTTTGATGAGTCATCAAACGTTAGCTCAAAAATAAATCATAGATGCCTTCTATCAATTTTTATTCGTGCAACAATAGTTGGTCTGTTAAATTGGTAAAAAAAAAATAAATAAAAAATAAATAAAAAAATAATAATATTATGATTGGTTGGCTAGACAGTTCTAAAGGACTAAAACTTGAAAACATCTTCATATTTAAACTCAAAATCTCTCTAACAACCTAAATATAAATACCTGTAGAAATTAATTTCATTAATGAAAGTCATGGGTATTACACATTTACAGATAATGAATCTGTTATTTCTTTTAAGAAATCTAGAAGTAATACCAATACGATATTTAACCATGTTGTGTGTGAGAAGCATATTTTTGTATGGGGTAAGATAAGAATGTTGATGCATTCTACTAATGTCAAACTTATACTAGAATCACCAAATATTTGATAGGAAATAATCATAATGTAGTTAGAATGTTTAAGTAATATGAGAAAAATATAAATCGTGTTGGAATTAAAAATATGGAATTTTGATTATAAGGAAAGATACTGAATTAAGTGATGATCGTCATAGAAAACAATTTGACTACATAACAGTATAGTTTTTCGCATTTTATCTGGCCTTAAATTTCATTCATCTAAATTTTATAAATGTCCAGCTACTTGTAATCTGATGACCCAATTTAAAACAGATAATCTGATGTGACAATCTTAACAGCTCCTGATAACCTGATCTATTTTACAGATCAGCTGTCCGATAACCTGATCTGATACCTGATAACCTGATCTTAAAACCAGATCAGGTCCTGATAAGCTGATCTGAAAACCAGACCAGCTCCTGATAAGCTGATCTGAAAACCAGACCAGCTCCTGATAAGCTGATCTGAAAACCAGATCAGGTCCTGAAAAGCTGATCTGAAAACCAGATCAGGTCCTGAAAAGCTGATCTGAAAACCAGACCAGGTCCTGAAAAGCTGATCTGAAAACCAGATCAGGTCCTGAAAAGCTGATCTGAAAACCAGATCAGGTCCTGAAAAGCTGATCTGAAAACCAGACCAGGTCCTGAAAAGCTGATCTGAAAACCAGATCAGGTCCTGATAAGCTGATCTGAAAACCAGACCAGCTCCTGATAAGCTGATCTAAAAATCAGACCAGCTCCTAATAAGATGATCTGAAAACCAGAGCAGCTCCTGATAAGCTGATCTGATAGCTGATACCTGATCTAATAGGTGATACCTGATCTAATAGCTGATACCTCTTATTTGCTATTATTAAACATGGATGAGAAAATTTTAAAACGGTGTTGATAAGAAGTGTCGTGAAGAAAAAGCTTCGTAGTATAAAAACTGGTGAAATAGATACACGTGAACAACTAAGAGCTATATTTGATCCTATAACAGAACCTCTCAAAGAATTCATAAATAGTTCTAAAAATATTGAAAGATTACACAAGAAAGAACAAAGTAAAATGAAGACAGAAGTTGAAAATAATACAAGTTTAAAGTCTGAAAAACCATCACTCAAGATAGAGACAAGTTAAAGAAACTTTCAAAAGGAACAATATTTGATAATACCATCTTATTTAATGATGCTAATACTGAGAATGATTATGACGATGAAGAAGAAGAAGATGATTTTTACTCACGGCCTTCCAACATCGAAGATGCTTATATTGACTTATTAGTCTGGGAAGGATGAAATGAATTACATACAAACTATGACTCACATAAAGACTTCAATAATGAGTGGAAATTTGGTGATAGAAATCTAAAACTGAATAAAGATAAAATACAAGTTGATGATCAAATATGGGGCTTAAAAGTGGGTTTATTTTCTTTAATGATTGATAAAACGTGAAAATAGTATGACAAATTTGATTTTGAAAACTAAATAAAATATATAATTTCTACCAATGTATACAATGTTCACTGACGGTGAACAATGTTATCAGTAAATTGTTTCTGGAAACTCAAATCGAGAAACTAAAGGATGAATTAATAAGTGGAGTGTGAAATAAAATTAACGATAGAAGATAGGTATAAAATTGAAAAAGACATTCTAAAAATTAAATCATCTTTTGACAAACAAATTGAAGAGCTGAGCGATAAAATTTATAGATTGGAAAATTAACTACATTTTAGTATAAATATCTGAAAATGTATCAAGTAGATCACAACACTCGCCAAAAAACTGTAAAACAACTCAATTTCCTTAAAAAGAAATTTAGTAAACGTAATCCATAATAAATTTATAAAATTGTTTGTCTATTGTAGTGATGTAATGAATGGAATAGATGATCTTTTATGGAGCTGATTTAGGTGAACTGGGTAGCTATTCTAGAGAAAATAGAAATTATTGATTTTTTGCTGACTGTAACTGACACATTCTCAAAATTTATATTGTGAGTATCATTGAAAATAAAAGCTGCACTCGAAAAAAACCAAGGCAATGGAAAATATTTTTGAAATGATATGAGTATCAAAACAAAAAAATACATATAGATGTTGGTAAAGAATTTTTAATAAACACTGCAAAATTCATGTATAAACAGAGGATTAAAAATTTCATAATATGAAAGCATCAATAGTAGAATAAATTAATAGATCATTAAAAGGAATTATGTGTTAAGAATTTAGCTATAATGGTTCATATAAGTGGATTGATATACACAAAGATTTACTTAATGCCTACAATAGAAAAGTTCACCACATCATTAAAATATTTGCGATTAAAGTTAACTCAACGAATGAGAAAAAGGTGCAAAATACAGTATACAGTAATTTGAAGAGGTACAAAATGTTGAAATTCAATGAAAATATAAATAAAATTAAAAAGGATAAATCTGATTTGTATTGGTTTTTTGAAGGATTGATTAGGAATTTTAGGTCTCAGGGAAGATAAACAGCTTAATATACTAGAATTCTCTAAACTTGATGGTCTGTATGAAATATTGTGAAAACTTAAGAGTTCAAAATATTTAGCAACACATCATATTATCACTTTTTGTAGTAAAAGGTGTACATTTTCCATTTCGAAAGCTCTAGCACACAAAATTTTAAAGTGTGAATATGGTTATTATATAAGATATTCACTTTGTTCATTTCTAGATAAACTAAGAAAATTGGATTTTGATATCCAATCTTTAACAATGTACATGTGTATGAATGGGTATCAAACAAACTTACTAAATAAATACAGACTTCAACTAGAATCATGCTGAAGCATGCATAAATTGTAAAATGGAATGTAAACAGATCTTACTTTATATCTGTATCTGTATGAGTATGAAATAAATTTACCGAGAAAAATATTGGAAGCATGCCGAGGCATGTATGATTTAAAAAAATTCCTGACATCATACTTTTATAAGTACAGAAATTTTAAGAGTTTGTGGCAAATGAAATACATACATACATATGTATCTACTTTGTTAAAAATTCAAAAGAGTGAATTCGTAATTCTAATTGTATAGATTTTTAATTGAAACACCACTAAATGTCGGACTCTCGCCTCACTATTGATAGAATAGCATGCTAAAGCATGCATGCTAGCAAAATATTAAACCTGTTAGAATGTGATGAGAAAGCTTTTTCTAATCATTAATTTGTAGACAGCAATTGTATCTAGATCAACTCAACTCATGAATGTATTATATACAGGTATGATTGATGGTAATGAGGACCTTTTCTAAGTGAGAAATTATTAGATCTGAATGTGATACAACGCAGCCTACGTTAACCACAATAACGTCAAGGGGTCAAACACCAAATCTTATATAGAAACACTTGAAGTAAAAATTCTCCTAAACATAGATATTCCAATGTTTCTAAAACTTTATGAAAACACTGACGGTGAATTGATGATGGAGGTAAATGTGTTATCTTAGATCGATTTTCTAGAATAGTTGATTATTAAAGATGTATTTCTTTGTATATGAACTAATTTTTACGTACATACATATATTTACCTATATGTATGTATATATTAATACTCTTAAAATTATATAAATATTTTCTATTTCAAGTAGTAAAATCTGAAAAAATAGTAGTGACACATTAGAAGAAAAAATTAATAAAATAAAAAGAGAGACTGACTGATCAACTGATACGTACACTCTGTCTGACAGGTACAAAAAGCTCACTTAAATATATTAGAAATATATACGCAATACGCTAAACTTTAATAAAATTAGAAAAAAAAAATCACTTCATCTAGAACATCAAATAAAAGCCATAGGGACCCGTCATAAAATAAACATATACTCGTACATTATTAATGTACTTAAACATATTATCAGTATGAAGTAACACAATTTGAAGAATAAAAAGTTTAAAATTTAATTATCCCTAACGCTGACAAAGAGGAGACAGAAATGTTGACATATAAAGTCATATTGTATACTAGAGGACCAGTTGAGAGGTTAGACCTAAATTGTAAGAAAACGACTTCGTTTTCTGTTGTTCGCTATTCAAGAAGAAAATAAGATTATTCATTATGAATTAACTAATTTAAAAGTACATTTAAGTTCAGTCTCATATCCATATGATGATAATCCTAACATAAAATTTCAAAATAAACGTAATGCAATTCTATATAGTAATTATATGTATCTATGATTCCAGCAAAGGTAGTATATGAAAGAATCTCATGCGTTTCTACCTGTACCAGAGTTTAAGATAAAAGCTCCTTTTATTCAATAGCGGGGCAATTGAATAAAATTTTAATTTGAAATAGTAAGCAAAGAAATCAGCTTACTGTATTCTTATTCATGATCGTATAATAGAATACATATGTATATACCCATCAAAGGACAAGTTCGAAAAGTCTTATAAATTGAGTAATATGGAAAACAACATAATTTTTATATACGTACAATGTTTCAAAAGTAATTCAAATGATTTCATCGCAAAAGAAGTAGCGATTGTTTTCAACAATTACGAATATAATGATTTCATTATAAAACTCAATAATCAATAAAAAATAAAAAAAAAGAAGCAAGCTGGCTAACAAAAAACTATCATTACATAAGCTGGACTGCTGGATCAGTTTCATTTAAAAATGTTTATAAATGTATAATAGGCAATGCAAGATGTTCTAAAATAAATGTAAAAGGTGATGAAAAAAGCCTACGGCTGGAAAAAATTTTATATCAAAATATTTCTAAGAATGAAGATAAGCTGCATCAACTTTAAACAAATGTAAATTAAATATAGGAAATATTTCTATTATAGTTACTATTATTCTAAAGTATGTATCTTAAGGAATTTAGTTTTACTTAAAACAGCAAATCCTCACAAACTATTAAGTAAATACAGATAAAAGTTAAGACAACGTTTTTTTAATTTCAAATAAAAAAAAAAAAAAAACTATGAAGATATTTGACATCTATACATAAAAGACCAGGCGAATATTTACAACAACAACAAAAACAAAAAAATGTATTCAAACACGGAGGCAAACACTTATTTGTATGTACATACATATGTACATACATACATAAAATCAATTTGTAGATATGTATGTACACATAATATCAAATTTCTTATCAATACTCAAATATTTATTAGATCTTGACAATCACACTTACATATCTACATCATAAAAATATATGAACAACGCAAACCATTCAGTCAGAGCACATGCCCAAGCTAAACGACCTTATTATGGACAGAGAAACTATAAATTTCCATGATCGTATGAAAAGAAGTTCAGCGAAAGAAGCCGGACGTAGTTAAATAAACAAAATCTGTAATATAAACAAATTTCTCGCAGGCAGACTTTAAAGCTGGACAATTTTAAGCATGACAAAATACCCAGCAACCTTGAGTATGAAAATATACTTATGTATATGTATCAGATAAATGAAAATATTTTATAGAACCAAATCTCGATATTGAATACAATTTATTTCTACGTACATAAAACAACTAGCGTGAGAAAATCATACGCACACACACGCACATATACCAGATTTCATCTAAGAAAAATTCAAATTATTTCAACAACACACCACCCCTCACAAAACACGGCCAACCTTAAATTCCTACAGATATACATACAAAAATTCTCACGGTCATTCCTACAAACAACACTGACAACAACACAAATCACGATCAGCCTTAAATTCCTACGAACATGCATACAGATTCCCACGCATACATATCACTCGTACGACAACACCCTCACCTATCCTCAAATCACTAATAGCATTAAACTCCTACAAACATATGTACATACACACAGACATTTTACTACACCCACCTCACCTACCCTAAATCATGATCAGCCTTAAATTTTCACAGACATACATACATACAGATTCCAACGTATACATATTACAACAACATCCTCACCTCTCTTAAATCACGGTCAGCCTTAAGCACCTACAAGCATATAGACATACATACACGCAGTCGATCAACCTCAACTACACCGCACCCCCTCCCAATAACAGCCTCGCTGAAATTCCCCCAGACAGACACATCCACAAATTCCCATGGATACTGTTACTCGTACAACAACACCCTCACATACCCCAAATCACTATAAGACTTAAGTTTCTACAGACTTGCAACACCTGCATACACGCAGTCGATCTACCTCAACTATACCCCGCCCCCTGTCAATCACACCCTCACACAAATTCCAACAGACAGGTATACACACACACATACACTCAATCCATCTACCTCTACTACACCACGCTCCCCCGACCAATCACAGCCTCGCAAAACAGACAGACAGACAGACACATCCATAAACTCCCTCGGTTATGTATTACGACAACAGCTCCACCCACCCAAATCACGGCCAGCCTTAAACTCCTGTATTAGCATTAGAAATAACTTTTATGTTTTTCCCGTCGGAATTATGAAAAATCATTTTCCCGTCGGCATTTGAAAAAAATAATAATCATGTTTTGCCGTCGGCATTTGAAAAAAATAATATTCATGTTTTACCGTAGACATTAGGAAAAATAATCATGTATTGCCGTCGGCATTAGGAAAAATTAATTTTCACTATTTCACCCCCATTAGTATTAGGAAAAATCATTTCATGATTTTCCCTTTGGTACTAGGAAAAATCATTTTCATGATTTTCCCGTCGGCATATACATACATACATTACAAAAAGAAAAACCTCCAACCTATGAACCCACTTAACGTATTCCCACAAAAAACAAAATCACCCGTTCACACAATTAATGCCACCTCAAAAAAAATCACCCGTTCACACAAAGTTAATGTAAACAAAAAAACTCCTAATGTAAACAAAAAATTCCTTATGTAAACAAAAAAACATCAAAGCGTGCCGCCGAAAACTCAAGGGTATCAAATTTCACAAATTTCCAAGAATTTTAAAATTTGGGTAATTAAAATTTTAAAATTTCAAAATTTTAATTGCGGCAGGAACCGCATTTCCCTACTACTGATACGTAGTACATCTATATTTGCGACTTCATTTTCGTCGTCATAAAATAAATCTACATATATTTGTATCCATTTAGTATGATTTCTTTGAACTAAATCATACAAAACAATATTTTTTCTAAAACTTTGTATTTTAAATTTTCACACAAATTAATTGCTTTCTGTCAAACTTGATATTTTAAGTTGGCAACGCGATGACAATTTCAACTAAAAAACAGTTGTGGTTCATAATACTAAAAAACAGTTTGGTCGTGTGTAAGTTTGGTCTACTCTTAGGCGACCAAACTGAGTTTAGTTGAAAACCGTGATAGGGGCATTAATCATATTCAATTTGCTAAATTCGGATAATTGTACATGTGGGATTCTCCATGAGATTAGTGAAATTGTAAGTTTAGCTTTTTTAGTAGAAACACTCGAGCGTACAAGATCTTCATGGTTCTTATATCGCAAGAGTATCAATTCATGTTTTCCATTTAGTATAACTTTGTTGTAGTCTTCAGCATTTTTAGAGGTACATAGAAATTGAAGAATCCATTTACAAGAGTGACATCATCAATTTTGTTCATCCAGCATTTTGCATCACATTGCTTTCTGCTGGTGACATAGAAACTAAATTTTTTATGATGGTTGTGGCTCATAAATATCTTGTATGATCAATTTCAATTCCATTGAGCTCATAGCGAATTTCATCAAATAGATATGCCACAAAGTTGTTTTTTAACATTAAGTTGTCCGAAGATGAAGAAGATTTAGAGTTATTATCATCAGCAACAAAACCTTCTACATAAAGGTAGCTCTCACTGGGTAGCACGTACAAATCTTGATTTTGTATTGAAATTCGAATTTCATCATTATTGTTGTAAGATTGTAAGTATGGTACATATGTATGATAGTCCTTTTTGATTATATTCTCATCATACAAGGGCTTATCTAAGGCATCTATTATTGAACTCATTTTGTCTTCAATTTAAAATTCAAGGACTTTAGAAAATTTTTATTTTATGTTGTTAGTGCTTTTTGTTGTACTGGTCGCTTTAATGTTGTTGTTGTTCTTGCTGCTATATTTTTCAATGTATTTGTGTTGTATATTAGCATTATTTATTTGGCCTTAAATGTATTCGTATTGTAATTTCCTCTCCTTGGAAATTAATTAAATGATCGTGTTGGTCAACTACGCGCAGCGCTAGTGAACTTATCTCTCTGGTGTTCACAGGTAAATAGATGAGATTTCTTGGAACCTCATATATTTTATAGCCTGGAGGCACATTAATCAGAAATTCATGAAGTGTATGCGATTTGGAGTTATTCATATATGTATGTGTTAATAGCGATACTACTTTCAACTCGCAAGAGATTTACTTTAAAAATATTAACTGGAAGATCTGAATAATAATATTTGTTTGGTGTTAGGATTTTTCTATTGAATCCTAAAAGTTTTCCAATTGTATAGTCTTTATTAAAATATACAGGATCCTTGGAACTATTAACTTTAACTTGCATTGTATTGTTATTGGCTTCAATAAAAATCTTATTTGCTGGACAGAGTCGTTGGTACTGCTCTTCTATAAAATCAACTATTACTACGTTTATACGCAGGGCTTATTTGCAAATAAAACAGTAAATTGTTGCCATATTATTGTTTTTATTGCGACTTACTAATTTAGAAAACTACTCACGATTAATGCACTATTTGCAAATAAAATGCTTGAGGTTGCCACGCTTACAAATATTTGATAACAAAAATCAATAAATGGATAAATATTGCAACAAAAAACATTGATAGAAGCAAATAATGACAATTAAAACAAACAATTATTTGATATTTTGTACATTTACACTATTTTTTTTTGTCAACATAAGTAAGTTTTCTATAGAAGTGCTACCACGTTTGTGTACTTTGGCTATGCCGTATAAACAGTGAGTTAATTTATTTGCATATTTTTTTTTTTTTTGTACACACATACATATATTTATTTATTGTATCTTCAAATATGAACTAACAATAAGTATTCAAATCTTAAAACTAAATATAATTATTAGGCCCGACCAGTATCGGACATAAACTTAGTGATAGTAATTAATAATACATAAATTTCGTATTAAGCACAATAATTATTTTCAACAAGTATCATTTGGGGTGCTGAGTATTAGGGCCCTTGTGTCCCTCTTTTTTAAGCGGATGTGTCCAGTAAAGTTCAAGATATTACGAGCAAGCGGATTAGGATGTGACTCGAGTTTTGTTAAATATTTACCTGCGTATTTTGCGATTTCTTCAGTCACTAGTGGCATATTTAAATCTCGATGTATATTTGAATTTTTGATGTACCATGGAGCCGCTGTTATCAAACGTAAAATTTTATTTTGCCGTCGTTGGATTCTATCCACATTTGAAGCTGAAGCAGTGCCCCATAGCTGAATTCCGTAGCACCATATTGGCTTCAAAAGCGACTTGTATATCAAAAGTTTGCAGTCTAGACTGAGTGTTGAATTTCTGCCAATCAACCAATGTATTTGAGTTAACTTAAGTTTCATTTGAATTAGTTTAGCGTCAATATGATGTTGCCATGTAAGCCTTCGATCAAGGTGTATGCCAAGGTATTTCACTTGAGAATGTTGAGGAATATTTTGATTATTTATTCGAATGGGGGAACAGGTATATTTTCTTAGGGTAAACGTTATATGAACACACTTTTGTTCATTTACTTTTATTCTCCATAAATTCAACCATATTTCAAGCTGGGTAATGTGTGCTTGGAGATTGCGGGATGCCTCATCAGGGCTTTTGTGAATACTCAAACAGGCTGTATCATCGGCAAATGTAGAAGTGTGTATGTTATTGCTCACAGGCATATCACAAGTATATATTAGATACAAGACTGGCCCCAGAATACTACCCTGTGGCACACCAGAAGATATAGACTCGGGTACACTCATGAAGTCTCCTTCCACAACGGTAAATTTCCTATCAACAATATAACTTTCCAAAAGCTTTTGTATGTTTATTGGTAGGTATGTCTTCAATTTTAAAACTAGGCCTTCGTGCCATACTTTATCAAATGCCTGAGAAACATCAATAAAAAGGGCAAAACAATACTTTTTTTCTTCAAATGTCCTCCTTATAACTTGAACCAATCTATGCGTTTGCTCAATAGTGCTATGCTGACTTCTAAAGCCAAATTGATGGTCCGGGATGCACCCATTATCAGCTAAAATTGTGGACAATTTAGTCATGAGCAGCTTTTCGAAAAGTTTTGGAACTGTTGATAGAAAGCTTATAGGCCTATATGACTCAGCCTTGGTAAGATCTTTGCCCGGCTTCGGAATCATTTTAATCTTGGCAAGTTTCCAGTTATGTGGAAAATACTGCATTCGCAAAATGGCAATAAAAATAAATAGCAGGATTCTTATTGCAATATGAGGCAAGTTTGTCAGCATCTTGTTACTAATTCCGTCAATACCTGGAGCTTTATTCGGATTAAGTTCAGCAATTAGTTTTTGTACATCGCGCATCTTAAACTTTATGGGTCGCGGGGGTAGAGCAACTACACTTGGCAAATCAGCAATACCAGTACATGTGTTTGGGGTAAATACGTATTTTAAATGATTAGCAAATATTTTACCTTTTTCAGTATCGCTTTTTGCCCACCCTCCGGTAGATGTGCGCAGAGGTGGTTTAAGCTCAACGGGGGTTTTCAGCTTTCTAGTAGCGCGCCCTAAGGAGTAATTAGATGCTGGTGTGACATCAAGACCTTCCAGATAATTTTCAAGAGATGCAGTTTTTTCAATTGCAAGTAACTCTTGGAGTCGTTTAGTGCACTCTTTAAATCTGATTTTAAGTTGTGGGGATCTGTGCTGTTGCCATTCCCTTCTAGCTCTTCTTTTTTCACATAAGGCACGTTCAATATCGGTAGAATAAATTCTATTAAATCCAGTCTGCGGATGGGAGGTAGTAGCATTGTTCAGCAGCCTGTGTAATCATTTCGTTAATGTTGGCGATATTAGCTTCAATATCCTCGGGTGTTCTTAGCGTAATGTTTTCCGTGCAATGACTACTAACATATTTTTTGAATCGCAGCCAATTTACATGACTGATCATCTTCACATACGAGTGAGGTAAATCACTTCTCTGTGGGCTACAGATTGTAACGATCGTGGGAGAGTGATCGGACGAGAGATCTAAAGAAGCTTCAACGTTAATTAATTCTCTAGAAATGTTTTTCATGCCGCCAAAATCTATAACATCCGGAATTTTATTTATGTCAGTAGGCCAGTAAGTAGGCTCCCCACTCGAAATGACGTCCAAGCCCATTTTAGAAATTGTGTTGAACAATGCTCGACCTCTGGGTGTAATATGACGAGAACCCCAGAACGTATGTTTGGCATTATAGTCGCCAGCTGCTACGAAATAAGGGCCAAGAGATTTATAGAAATCCTCGTATTGATTCTCAGTAATTGCGAATCTGGGAGGGGAGTAATTTGATGATATCACAAAATTTGTGCAAAAATTTTCAACACAAATATTCGTTGCTTGTAGATATTCCTCACAAATGTTGTCAACAATATAATGTTTAAGTCTAGACTTTATTAGAATTGCTGATCCACCGCATGCTCTTCCTCTCGGGTCCTTTGAATCATATAAGGTGTAGCCAGAAATTTTAAAAAGGCTTCTCGAAGTCAAATGAGTCTCTGAGACCAACATTATGTCAATAGTTTTTTCCGCGAGGAAGTGCTTAAGTTCATTTTTATGTTGGCGAATGCCGTTTGCGTTCCAGAAACATATTTTTAACGTGTTCATGGCTTCTTAACTAATGCTTGAAGCAGTGTATTCTGCATTCGCAGCATTTCTTGCATCATGCTAGTCATATTTGTTGTAAAACTATTAATAGTTAGCACCAGATTCTCAATAGTAGCTTCAAGGCGACTAAAGTTAAAGCTTGAGTTTGCATTCGTTGAGTTATTTGGCGGTGGAACATTTTGTGTGGGAATAGAACTAGTCCTAGCAGCATCCGCATACGATACACGTGAACTAACTGGTTGGCTTGTTTGAGGAAGAGTGGCGGAGTAAGCGTTTACTGCTTGAGGTGGAGCTAGTTTAGGTTTTTGACCCATAGCCTGTTTAACAAAAGAATATACAGGGCATCCTCTGTAGTTAGCGGTGTGATTACCTCCAAAATTACTACATTTTTTTTCTGCTTGATCTTTTGGCTTCGTGCAACTATCAGTACCATGCAATTCACCGCAGATAACACAAACTGTAGGTAAATTGCAGTAAGTTTTTGTATGACCATATTCTTGGCAATTGTGGCACTGTACGGGACCTGAGCGCTTATGTGGCT
The DNA here is from genome assembly GCA_944452675.1 of Tachina lurida. Lineage (NCBI taxonomy): Eukaryota > Metazoa > Arthropoda > Insecta > Diptera > Tachinidae > Tachina > Tachina lurida. The sequence goes on along the minus strand of OX101754.1, from coordinate 61,215,716 downwards.
CTTCAACTGTAATTTTTCGGTATAAAAGTTATTTTAGGCTATAAATTGGATGTGTCTCGTTCTTTTTCAACTGTATATCATTTGGCTCCAATTCAACACGAAATAGAGGCTGGGGATCTTCTCTCTATTGATTATATTAGTAACACTTTTTACCTTAAATCCTTGTATGTTGAGTGCATCTTTTATTTCGTCTGGATTAACATAAGCATCAATGCCCTTCAATACGATCTGCATACCTTTAGCACTTTTAAACTGATAAGTATAAAAATTTGTTTTATTTTTTTCGAAATCAGTAATAATTTTGTGGAAATCTTTTTCTTCATATATTTGAATTTTCGTTTCATCAATTTTACCACGTTTTATTGGAATAACGTGAAATGCGTTCTCACCAACTGCCGAGACTAATTTTTTAATACGGTCATTCGAATTTTTTCCTCTCAAGTATATTGGTGGTGGCTTGGAAGTTTTTTTTTGATGAAACAGCATCTTGGTCGTTATTTGCTTGCAATATTGAAAAACGATTTTGACGGTTAACTGCTGCGGCGTCGTTATCCCTGGATATCTTGGGAACCGATGAAATTTTCGATGAATTTGGGCTTCGCCCGCGTTTTAAAATTGTGATATATCTGTCCATTCTGACTTGGACTTTGGGTTTTGGGCTAATCTTATCTTCAGTGGCAACTTGGTTAAGTGATGACCTCGAGCCCGAAGCGGGTGATATCGCTGAGTTAAATGTAGAAGTACTAGGCAATAATATCAACGATTCACTAGTTGGCATTGGACAAAGCGAAGTTGATCGCTGACGAAACTGTGGTTTTGCCGTTAGGAAAAGTCTATTATCAGATTTTTGATTTTTATTAAGAGCTTCAGAACTCACAGCAAGTCTATTATCAGATTTTTTATTTTTATTGTTATCATTAAGAGCATCAAAACTCACAGTAAAATAGGCATTTCTGCCGTTAGAACTCACTTCACTATTTTTTTCCTTTGGGGTACTCATAAAGAGTATTCCTCAAGGGTACTTTGTATGTTTTTTTGTTTACGGTTCTTTTTTGATTTTGTTATTTCTATATATAAAAATATTAACAAAGCAAAAAAAGCTTATTTAACAAATTTAATATGTACTACGAATATTTTTTGTATGATTTTTTTTTTGTTTAGTTTGTATGTAAGAAAAATTCCGCTATTACGTCTGTTTACTATGAAGGTACAACGAGAACTCTTAAATAATTTGATTTGCAAATAGTGCGCGTATAAACGTAGTATATATCATTTAATTCGTAAGATCCAATTGGTATTTCAATTGTATGTTCTCCTATATGAAACATATTGTTGTAGGTGTCTACATTTGGAATACTGTTGTATGAATGAAAATCAGTTAGAGCACACTCATAAGCACCATGTAATTCAATAGGAGGAAAGTAACCAGCAGATAATTCTGATGAGTTAGAGCTCAGAGTAAGTGTTATTGACATTATAACAGACTGATTACAATTAAATAAAGTTTAGTACACAGTATGGTTTATAAGCATAATTTACATATTTATTTGATTTTGTTATTTTAAAATTAACATTAGTTTCTTAATATTAATGCTTTAATTGTTTTGCTATGATGTTGCTGTTGATTTAGTTTTTCTTTCGACTATAATATTTCATCTTTACTTATCCAAGAATTGTGTAGATTAGAAAATCCCATCCATTTAACATATTCCTCCTTCCCTTTAATTTTAAGAACCTTTTCAACTAGATATGTATTTGGAAATCTGGTTTTTGAAAGTTCGTCAGTATAGAATCCACCTTTAATAGGATTACCAAGATAGTCTTCTAATATGTATGTTGCAGGATTTGTATTTTGAACTCTGGTAATTGTGAAAATTTCTGTAGTCCAATTTGGAGTATAACCTTTTTCACATGTATCTTTATATTTGCTTATGCGTACATGATCTCCTACATTAACTTTTGACATTTTATACATTTTCAAATGACTGTATACTGTATTTAGCAGCTTTTCCTCATTTGTTGAGTTGACTTTAATTGGAGGCATTTTAATGGTAGGATGAACTTTTCTATTGTAGGCATTAAGTAAATCTTTGTATATATCAATACACTTATATGAACCATTATAGCTAAATTCTTTCCACATCATTCCTTTCAGTGTTCTATTAAATCGTTCTACTATTGATGCTTTCATAATGCTGTATGTTGAGTAGTGATTAATGTTGTATTTATGCATTAATTTTTCAAAGTGTTTGTTGAAAAATTCTTTACCATCCTCTGTTTGTAAGTTTTTTGGTATTTGCCCCAATTCAAAAATATTTTCCATTGCTTTGGTTGTTTCGAGTGCAGTTTTTGTTCTTAGCGGTACTGCCCATGCAAATTTTGAGAATGTGTCAATTATAGTCAGCAAAAATCGATAATTTCTATTTTCTTTAGAATAGTTCCCCATTTCAACTAAATCAGCTTGCCAAAGATCATCTTTTACTTTCATTACACCTCTGCGACGCAAAAAATGTTTTCGTGCTTGCTTATGGAGTTCGTTTACTAAATTTCTTTTTGAATACATTAAGTTGTTTTTAGAGATTTTTTGAAGAGTGTTGTGATCTACTTGAAGCACTTTCAGCTATTGATACAAACATGTAATTTTCTAATCTATAAATTTTCTCATTAAGCTGTTCAATTTGTTCTTCAAAGGATGTTTTAATTTTTAGAATATCTTTTTCAATTTTATAATTTTCTTCTATATCTAATTTTATTTCGCGATGTAGATCCTCAATTTGCATTTGAATAGTTTCTTGAATTATAGTACTGTCTCTCTTAAAGTATGCTAATAATTTCTCTTCTAGTTTTTCGATTTGAGTTTGCAGAAACAATTTATTGATAACATCGTTTACCACCACAGCTTTTGCAACATTTTTTATCCCTTTGTTTTGGACATCAATGTTGTTGTTCGTATCCACAAAGAACCCCAGCAGTTTAGGTTCATTTTTCAAAGAAATTATGTTGCTAGTATCGTTTAAATAATGTCCAAATTTATCAACAGACATGCTTTATATACTTTACTAAAGTTAGTGTATTATATTAGCTTCACTCCCCGACGATCATTACAATTTGTAGCCCATTAAGAAGTAACTTACCTGACCCATATGTGAAGATGATCAATCGTGTTAATTGGCTGGGGCTCAGCAGTCATTGTACGGAAAACATTACGCTTAGAACACCCGATGATATTGAATCGAACATTGCCAATCTCAGCAAGAATATTAAACAGGCTGATGAACATGCCACTATCTCCCATCCGCAGATTGGGTTTAATAAAATTTATTCTACAGACATTGAACGTCTCGTACGTGAAAAAAGAAGGGCTAGAAGGGAATGGCAACAGCACAGATCACCACAAAATAAAATCAAATTTAAAGAGTGCACTAAACGACTCCAAGAGTTGCTTGCATCTGAAAAAATGTCATCTCTTAAAAATTATCTGGAGGGTCTTGATGTCACACCGGCGTCTAATTACTCTTTGTGGCGCGCTGCCAGAAAGCTTAAAACACCCGTTGAGTATAAGCCACCTCTACGCACATCTACCGGAGGTTGGGCAAGAAGCGATACTGAAAAAGGTAAAATATTTGCTGAGCACTTAAAATCCGTTTTTACGCCAAATATATGTACTGGTGTTGCTGATTTGCCGAATATAGTCGCTCTACCCCCTCAACACATAAAGTTTAAGATGCGTGATTTACAAAAATTAATTGCCGAACTCAACCCGAAGAAAGCTCCGGGTATTGATGGAATTAGTAATCAGATGCTGATGAACTTGCCTCGTATTGCAATGAGAATCCTGTTATTCATATTTAATGCTATTTTACGACTGGAGTATTATCCACACAACTGGAAACTTGCCAAGGTTAAAATGATTCCAAAGCCGGGCAAAGATATAACCAAGGCTGAGTAATATAGGCCAATAAGTGTACTATCTACAATGTCAAAGCTTTTCGAAAAACTGCTCAAAACAAAATTGTCCCCAATTCTAATTAGTAGTGGGTGCATACCAGACCATCAATTAGGTTTTAGAAGTCAGCATAGCACCATTGAACAAACTCACAGATTGGTTCAATTTATAAGAAGAACCTTTGAGGGAAAAAAGTATTGTTCTGCGCTGTTTATTGACGTTTCCCAGGCATTTGATAAAGTGTGGCATGAAGGCCTTATTTTAAAATTGAAGACTTACTTACCAATAAACATTTTAAATCTTTTGGAAAGTTACATTATTTCCCGTAAGTTCACTGTTGCGGAAGGAGACTTTACAAGTAGGCCTGAAACAATTTCATCTGGTGTGCCACAGGGGAGTATACTGGGACCAGTTTTATATTTAATTTATACTTGTGATATGCCTGTGAGCAGTAGTATCCATACTTCCACATTTGCCGACGATACAGCCTGCCTTAGTATGCATGAAAACCCTGATGAGGCATCCCACAAACTCCAGGAACACATTAGCCAGATGGAGCTTTGGTTAAACTTATGGAGAATCAAGGTAAATGAACAAAAGTGTGTTCAAGTAACATTTACTTTACGAAGAGATACTTGTTCCCCCATTCGGATTAACAATCAAGTTATTTCTCAACATTCACATGTGAAATATCTTGGTATACACCTTGATCGACGACTTACATGGAAACACCACATTGATTCTAAGTTAACTCAAATGAAACTTAAACTAACTCAGGTACATTGGCTGATTGGTCGAAATTCAACACTTAGCCTAGACTGTAAACTTTTAATATACAAGTCGCTTTTAAAGCCAATATGGTGCTACGGAATTCAACTATGGGGCACTGCTTCAGCTTCAAATGTAGAGAAAATTCAACGCAGACAAAATAAAATTTTACGCATGATAACATCGGCTCCATGGTACATCAAAAATTCAAATATACATCGTGATTTGAATATGCCACTAGTGACTGAAGAAATTGCAAAGTACGCTGGCAAATATTTAACAAAACTCGAGTCACATCCTAATCCGCTTGCCCGTAATATTTTGAACTTTACTGGACACACCCGCCTAAAAAAGAGGGACACAATGGCTCTTATTCACAGCACTCCAGATGGGACTTCTTGAAAATACTTTTATTTTTTTCCTTTTGATTATCACTACTTACATATGTATTATATATAACTACTACTAAGCTTATGTCCGACATTGGTCGGGCCTAATTATATTTTTTAGATTTAAGATTTGAATACTTATTGTTAGTTCATATATGAAGATACAATAAATAAAAATCATGCATTAAAAAAAAAATATATAAAAAAAAAATATTAGCTTCACGTAGTTCTTCAATAATTGATACAATCTCGTTATTGTGATTATTATGACCTGCAGCTTGTTATGCGAGCAGTAGTCGAAGTCGATCTACTAGCTGTGGATCATCCCAGTATATATAGTTGGGCTTATGGATGTTAAATTCCATCATTCCATCACCTAAATAGCTACCTTTTGGTTTAGATCCTGTTTATTCGGGTAAATTCTTCTGGTTTTTCTCGTCAATAAATTTCTTAATAATATGTTTATATTTATATCCTCTAGTACCCTTAATTTGACCATGAGGTTTATAGTCTCTTCTATATGCATTATTAGTAATTAAAATCTTTTTATAGATTTCGAGTTCAAATTTATCATAATTTTTTGGTATATTATGAAACATAAGAGAAAATAGTCCTGGTGTTAGAGCCCATATTTGACCACCAACTTTTATTTTATCTTCATTAAGTTTGAGGTTACTATCACCAAATTGCCAGTCATTATTGAAATCTTTATGTGGACCATAGTTTGTATCTAGTTCAATTCTTCCTTCCAAGACTGATAAATCAGTATAAGTGTCTTCTGTGTTGGGAGTTTGTGAGTAAAAATCATCTTCATCATCGTCTTCATAATTTTTAGTATTAGTTTCATTAAATAAGATGGTATTATCAAATATTGTTCCTTCTGATAGTTTCTTTGGTGTACTTGTCCTTGTACACTTGTACTTTAGATCCATGTAAATCAGTGCTACGTGCTCTTGGTAACACTAAAACTGAACCACTAGGTCGTTTATCGGGTACGGTCCGCGTAGACGATATAATAACAGAACACAAATTTTTAATTATACCAGATAATAGTTTAATTTCTGACGGTATAATTGGACATGATTTTATTAAAAATTTCATGCTTATGTCGGATGGCAACGGCTATATTTTTAAAACAAAATAAGCATCACATGAGGATCTTAAAGTATATAATAACAGCGCTGAAGAAATTGATGTCGATTTCAAGTTCAAGGATACTGTAAGTTAATTCAAAATTATAGATTAGCAAAGACGGCTGACATATGTCCGGTAAAGATGAGCATATTGCCAAACGAAAAAATGGAACCCTTCAGACATGCTCCCAGTCGGTTAGCACCAGCAGAAGAAGAAGCTTTAAACGCTCAATTTGAAGAATGACAGAAAAGTGGCATAATAAGCCGCACGTTATAGTTTAAAGTTCAATTGGCAAAAATGTTCGTTTTTGAAAAACAAAATTGAATTTTTGGGACATACTGTCGAGAATGGTAACATATCTCCAAGTAGTACGAAAATAAAAGCAGTTACAAACGCTGCAGTACCTAAGGATATTGAATCCTTCCTAGGTCTGACGGGTTACTTTCGTAAATTTGTGGAAGGATATGCGCAAATCGTTCGCCCTTTGACCGATCTATTGACCGATCTATGCATTTCGCATAGGCGAAAAAGAATTAAACGCAATTAGTACGGTTAAACAAGCTTTAATAAGTGAACCAGTTTTGCGGTTGTATGATAGAGAAGCTAAAACTGAGCTTCATACGGAAGCCTCTAAAGATGGATTTGGAGCGGCATTAATGCAAAATACGAAGATCAATTTCATCCGGTATTTTTTTCTAGCAAAAAAACGTCTTCACAAGAAAGTCGGCTGCACAGCTATATGCTGGAAGTGAAAGCAGCATATTTAGCTTTCAAGAAGTTTCGTCATTATCTTCTGGGCATTAATTTTAAGTTCTCGTTGTACCTTCATAGTGAACAGACGTAATAGCGGAATTTTTCTTACATACAAACTAAACAAAAAAAAAATCATACAAAAAATATTCGTAGTACATATTAACTTTGATAAATAAGGTTTTTTTTTGCTTTGCTAATATTTTTACATATAGAAATAACAAAAACAAAAAAAAAACCGTAAACAAAAAAACATACAAAGTACCCTTGAGGAATACTCTATATGAGTACCCCAAAGGAAAAAAATAGTGAAGTGAGTTCTAACGGCAGAAATGCCTATTTTACTGTGAGTTTTGATGCTGATAATGATAACAATAAAAATAAAATATCTGATAATAGACTTGCTGTGAGTTCTGAAGCTCTTAATAAAAATCAAAAATCTGATAATAGACTTTTTCTAACGGCAAAACCACAGTTTCGTCAGCGATCAACTTCGCTTTGTCCAATGCCAACTAGTGAATCGTTGACAATATTGCCTAGTACTTCCACATTTAACTCAGCGATATCACCCGCCTCGGGCTCGGGGTCATCACTTAACCAAGTTGTCACTGAAAATAAGAGTAGCCCAAAACCCAAGGTCCAAGTCGGAATGGACAGATACATTACAATTTTAAAGCGCGGGCGAAGCCCAAATTCTACTAAAATTGCATCTGCTCCAAAGATGTCTAGGGATAACAGCGCATCCTCTACTAATCGGCAAAACCGTTTTAAAATATTGCAAGATGACAATGACAAACCCGCTGAATCTGCGAACAAAACCTCCAAGCCGCCACCAATCTATTTAAGAGAAAAAAACTCAAACGCTCTTATTAAAAAATTAATTTCGGTCATTGGTGAGAATAAATTTCACATTGTTCCAATAAAACGTGGTAATATTGATGAAACGAAAATTCAAATTTATGAAGAAAAAGATTTTCGAAAAATGGTTTCTGAATTTGAAAAAATTAAAACAAATTTCTACACATATCAGCTCAAGGGTGCTAAAGGTCTGCAGATTGTGTTGAAGGGTATATATTCCTATGTTGCTCCTGAAGAAGTAAAAGATGCTCTCGTCCTCCAGGGTTTTAAAGTAAAAAATGTATCTAACATAATAAATAGGGAAAAGATCCCTCAACCTCTATTTCGCGTTGAACTTGAGCCAAATGATATAAAATTGAAAAAAATGAGACCCATCCAATATATAATTTAAGATATCTCTTATATCGAAAAATAACCGTTGAAGAACCACACAAGCGTTCAGGACCCGTACAGTGCCATAATTGTCAAGAATATGGACATACTAAGACTTACTGCAAATTACCTACTGTTTGTGTTGTGTGCGGCGAATTACACGGTACTGCTAGTTGCAATAAACCAAAAGATCAAAGTGACAAAAAATGTAGTAATTGTGGAGGTAATCACACCGCTAAATACAGAGGTTGTCCTGTGTACTCTTTCGTCAAACAGACTATGAGGCAAACACCTAAATTTGCCCCAGCCCAATCAGCAAACGCTTTATCAGCCACTATTGCGCAAGTGAGCCAACCAGTTAGTTCCCGTGTATCGTATGCCGATGCTGCTAAGACAAATTCTATTCATACACAAAATGTTTCACCACCAAATAATTCAACAAATGCAAACTCGAACTTTAATTTCAATCGCCTTGAAGCTACTATTGATAATCTGGTGCAAACTATAAATAATTTTACAACAAATATGACTAGCATGATGCAAGAAATGCTGCGAATGCAAAATACTCTGCTTCAAGCTTTAGTTAACAAACCATGAACACGTTAAAAATATGTTTCTGGAACGCAAACGGCATTCGCCAACATAAAAATGAACTTGAGCACTTCCTCACGGAAAAAAATATTGACATAATGTTGGTCTCTGAGACTCATTTGACTTCGAGAAGCCTTTTTAAAATTTATGGCTACACCTTATATGATTCAAAGGACCCGAGAGGAAGAACGTGCGGTGGATCAGCAATTTTAATAAAGTCAAGACTCAAGCATTATTTTATTGACAACATTTGTGAAGAACATTTACAAGCAACGAATATTTGTGTCGAAAATTTTTGCACTAATTTTGTCATATCATCAATTTACTCTCCTCCTAGATGCAATTACTGAGGATCAATACGAGGATTTTTACAAATCTCTGGGCCCTTGTTTCGTAGCAGCTGGCGACTATATTGCTAAACATACGTTCTGGGGTTCGCGTCTTATTACACCCAGAGGTCGAGCGTTGTTCAATACAATTTCCAAAATGGGCTTGGATGTCATTTCGAGTGGGGAGCCCACTTATTGGCCTACTGACATACATAAAATTCCGGATGTAATAGATTTTGGCGTTATGAAAAATACCTCTAGAGATTTAATTCAAATTGAAGCTTCTCTAGATCTCTCGTCCGATCACTCTCCCACGATCGTTACAATTTGTAGCCCATTAGGAGGTGATTTACCTCACCCATATGCGAATTTGATAAATCGTGTTAATTGGCTGCGATTTAAAAAATATCTTAGTAGTCATTGCACGGAAAATATTACGCTAAGAACACATGATGATATTGAATCTAACATTGCCAACCTTAATGAAAATATTAAACAGGCTGCTGAACATGCCACTACCGCCCATCTGCAGATTAGGTTAAATAGAATTTATTCTACGGATATTGAACGTCTCGTAAGTGAAAAAAGAAGAGCTAGAAGAGAATGGCAACGGCACAGATCACCCCAACTTAAAATCAGATTTAAAGAGTGTACTAAACGACTCCAAGAGTTGCTTGCATTTGAAAAAACTGCATCTCTTAAAAATTATTTGGAAGGTCTTGATGTCACACCAGCATCTAATTACTCTTTGTGGCGCGCTGCTAGAAAGCTTAAAACACCAGTTGAGTTTAAACCACCTCTGCGCACATCTACAGGAGGTTGGGCAAGAAGTGATACTGAAAAAGGTAAAATATTTGGTGAGCATTTCAAATCGTTATTCACCCCAAACACGTGTTCTGGTGCTGTTGATTTGCCAAATGTAGTTGCGCTACCCCCTCGACCAATAAAATTTAAGACGCGTGATTTACAAAAAATAATTGCAGAACTCGACCCGAAAAAAGCTCCGGGTATTGATGGAATTAGTAACCAGATGTTGATGAAGTTGCCTCGTATAGCTATTAGAATCCTGTTATTCATTTTTAACGCTATTTTACGACTGGAGTATTATCCAAACAGCTGGAAGCTTGCCAAGGTTAAAATGATTCCAAAGCCGGACAAAGATCTTACCAAGGCTGAGTCATATAGGCCAATAAGTTTACTGTCAACAATGTCAAAGCTCTTTGAAAAGTTACTCATGATAAAATTGTCCCCAATTCTAACTGATAATGAGTGCATACCGGATCATCAATTTGGATTTAGAAGTCAGCATAGCACCATTGAACAAACTCATAGATTGGTTCAATTTATAAGAAAAACTTTTGAAGAAAAAAAGTATTGCTCTGCGCTGTTCATTGACGTTCCTCAGGCATTTGATAAAGTGTGGCATGAAGGCCTAATTTTAAAATTAAGGACTTACCTACCAATAAACATTCTAAATCTGCTGGAAAGTTCCATTATTGCCCGGAAGTTCACTGTTGTGGAAGGAGACTTTATGAGTACGCCTGAAATAATCTCATCCGGTGTGCCACAGGGGAGTATACTGGGGCCAGTTTTATATTTGATTTAGACTTGTGATATGCCTTTGAGCAGCTATATCCATACATCTACGTTTGCCGATGATACAGCCTGCCTTAGTATGCACGAAAATCCTCACGAGGCTTCCCGATATCTTCAGCAACATATTACTCAGCTAGAACTATGGTTAAACATGTGGAGAATAAAGGTAAACGAACTGAAGTGTGCTCAGGTAACATTTACCTTAAGAAAAGACACTTGTTCCCCCGTTACGATCAATAATCAAATTGTTCCTCAAAACTTACATGTGAAATACCTTGGTATACATCTTGATCGAAGGCTCACATGGAAATACCACATTGACTCTAAGCAAACGCAAATGAAACTTAAACTAACTCAGATACATTGGCTGGTTGGTAGAAATTCAACCCTCACCCTAGATTGTAAACTTTTAATATACAAGTCGCTCTTAAAACCTATATGGTGCTACGGAATTCAGCTATGGGTACTGCTTCAGCTTCTAATGTCGAGAGAATCCAACGAAGGCAAAACAAAATTTTACGGTTAATAACATCGGCTCCATGGTATATAAAAAATTCAAATATACATCGTGACTTAAATATGCCACTAGTGACTGAAGAAATTGCAAAAAACGCTGGCAAATATTTAACAAAACTCAAGTCACATCCTAATCCGCTTGCCCGTAATATTTTGAACTTTACTGGACACATCCGCCTAAAAAAGAGGGATACAAGGGCTCTTATTCACAGCACTCCAGATGGGACTTCCTGAAAATACTTTTATTTTTTTATATTTTTTTCCTTTTGATTATCACTACTTATGTATTATATATAACTATTACTAAGCTTATGTCCGACACTGGTCGGGCCTAATTATATTTTTATATTTAAGATTTTAATACTTATTGTTAGTTCATATATGAAGATACAATAAATAAAAATCATGTATTAAAAAAAAAAAAAAAATTAAGTTGGTAACAGATTGTGCTGCATTTAAGCAAACTATAAAAGAGCAATGGGTGATGTATTTACAAGATTTCACATACACAGTCGAGTCGCTTAAAACAAGTTGATCACCTGAGTCGTTACCCAGTTAATGTGATGTTTGTATCATCAGATATATCTGCCAGATTTAAAAAACTGCACAATGAAGACGAATGTGCCAAAGCAGTCGTAAAAGCATTGCAGACAGGTCCTTACGAAAACTATAAGCTGAAAGGTGGCCTTGTGTAAAATGTATCGACGGCAGTAGTAGGGAACTGTTCATCCGGGCGCCGATTAAAATTGTGAAATTTGGGTAATTAAAATTTTAAAATTCGTGGAAATTTCTGAAATTTGATACCTACGAGGGTGCTTCAAGAAGTCCGTCCAAATTTTTGTTTACATAAGGAGTTTTTTGTTTACATAACGATTTTTGTTTGTTTACTACATACGAGGGTGGTTCAATAAGTCCGGTTTTTATGACCGTGGGAATTTGTATGTGTATATGTTTGTGGGGATACGTTAAGTGGGTTTATAGGTTGGAGGTTTTTCTTTTTTGTAATGTATATATAAATATATATATATAGTCATATATATGAATATGATTTTTCCTAGTACCAACGGAAAAATTGTAGTGTAATTAAAACAATTTATTTATTTAATCTAGAGTTCACTAAGGAGCTCCTAGTATTTATTAAATTTATTTTATTTTTCTTAGAGCTCGCTGAGGAGCTCCTAAGAATGTCTATTTAGTAATTGTCTTAGAACTAATTTTCATCGTCTTATATACTAACAATGAGAAGAATTCTTAACCTATCTTAATGTAAGAGGGAAAAGAAAAGGTATATGCTTATTAGGCAAAATATTCCTTTTAGTTTCCCAAGGTAGACATGCGGCGTGTGTATCATAAGAATTTTATTAAACCCTACTCAGTAACACATGTGCCCAACAAATAATGAGGTTTGTTTATATTTATGAAAATAATAATTTAAGTGCTTTATGCCGTTGCCTTTGAACTAACTCAAGGGGTGTCAAGTGATCGTCACCCAAAATAATTTAGTTGAGGTTTGTAAATGCAATTCGACACTGTTGTGTGCACTGCTTAATACATTGTTGGTTAATGTTACAGTAGGACCACGCTACTGATTAATGTTACAGTATGACCACGCTACACCTCCACCTTTTACAAGAATGTTCATATAATTCATGTTAATTATATGGACATTCTTTTATGATTTATAATATATTATTTAAAGTATATAAAAGAATGTATTTATTATGTAGCAAAGAATTATTTATATAATAGAATATGTTAATGAGTATGTTATCTAAAATTAAATTATTTATTTTTATATAGTTTAAGTCTATCCTTATGAACTATTTGTTCTTTATTTGTTTTCTTATCTATTATGGTTACATTATTTCTTAAATCTATTTCTTTAATTTTGTAAGGTCCCTTATATTGGATTTCCAATTTATGACCTGATTCATTTTTAAGTAAAACTAAATCTCCTATTTTAAAATTATGATCTAATATTTTCTTATCATAGTTTAATTTTTGCCTAAGTTTATTCCTATCTAACATTAATTTTGCTCTCTTATATCCTACTTCTAATCTAAATTTTGTTTCCTTAACATAGTCATCTATATTATATAAAGGTGTTATTCTATCTACATTATTGAATTCTTTAAAACTATTGGCTGTTTTTGCAAAAATTAGCTCAAAAGGACAGTAATTGTGTATTGTTGAAGGTGTTGTATTAAAACAATATGTGAAATATTTTAACCATTCATCCCAATCATATTTGTCTACAGATATGTATGAACGTACATATTCATTAAAAGTTCTGTGACTTCTTTCTACTGTTCCTAATGTTTGATGGTGGTGAGCTGTTGAAGTTAGTTTTTCAATTTTGAGTAAACTGCAAAGTTCTGTTAATATCGAATTTTTATACTCTGTTCCCATGTCCGAAATGAACGTTTTCATTGGACCATAGATTAGTACAAAGCTTTCAAATATTGCTTTTGCAATTGTTTTAGCTGTCTTGTCCGGTATTGGTATGGTTACTAAATATTTAGTCATGTCACATATTAGTGTGACTGCATATTCATTTCCGTTTATTGATTTTGGAAATGGTCCTATTGTATCTACATATACCGTATCAAAAGGTTTTGTAGGTGTTGGTGTGATAGTCATTGGACTTTTTGAATGCTTTAGTGTTTTAGCAGTTTGGCATTTGTGAAAATTTTTTACATATTTAGATATGTCTTTTGACATATTTTTCCAATAATAAAATCTTTTGATTTTCTGTATTGTTCTATACAATCCACAATGTCCTCCTTCTATGGGATTATCGTGATATTTCAGCATAATTTCAAGAATTGCCTTGGCATTCTTATTATCAATGTGGGTCACCTCATTTAGTAGCGCTACTTTAATTTTATTTAATATTTTATTGCCCATTATTTTAAATTCATTAATAGAGATAAATTCGAAAATTTTCTCACTAGGTGCCACTTGTAAATTATATATATTGTGTTTACCGGCCACTTTTTCGAGCCTAGAGAAAAATTGTCCTAAGTCAAAATTCTCGTTAGTAAACAAATCATTTATTTGTATATATGTTACTATAGATTTTCCACGTTTGATGTAACATTTTCCGGGGAAATCTTTAGTTTATAATATTTTCTGACGTCAGTGTTTGTTAAAGGTACATATATACTGGGCTTGTTATCATTTGTATTTTTATCAATTTTATGCCGATTATTTAATGTATTATTATTCTTTTCTTTTTCTGTATTGGTCATCGATCTAGTCGTGACTCTTAATATAGAACAAATTTTGTTATTCATGTCTTTTAGGTCATTAATTGTAATTCGCGATAGAGCGTCAGCAACATAGTTATCTTTTCCCCTAAGATATTCTACTGTAAAATCATATTCTTCTAATTCGAGTCTAATTCTTGTCAACTTGGAACTTGGGTTTTTCATTGAAAACAAATAAGAAAGTGGTCTATGATCAGTACGGACAAGAAAATGTTTTCCATATATATATGGTCTGAAGTGCGTAATTGCCCAATGAATTGCAGTTAATTCTTGCTCAATGGTTGATTTGTTACTTTCTCCCTTTGTGAAAGTTTTGGATGCATAAGCAATAGGTAAATGTATATTTTCGTATTCTTGTGTTAAAACAGCACCACAGGCATGCTTACTTGCATCTGTTGTTATACAAAACTCTTTGGAAAAATCAGGATATTGTAGTAAGGTTGGATTCATTAATGCCTTTTTGAGGTATTTAAATGCAAAATCACAGTCCTTTGTCCATTCAAAGGGTGTATTTTTCTTAGATAATTTTGTTAAATGTCTGGAATATTCCGAAAAATTTTTAATAAATCTTCGATAGTAGTTACAAAATGCTACGAATCTTTTTGCACTGTCAGCGTCAGTTGGTGTTGGATAGTTTTCTATTATTGAATATTTGCTATCGTCTGGTAATATTCCTTTATCTGTACATTTGTGACCAAGGTAGGTTACTTCTCTCATGAAGAATGAACATTTTTCAGGATGTAATTTAAGATTGTACTTTCGACATAGATCGAAAACGTTTTTCAAATTCGAAAGCATGTGCTTTTCGGAGCATCCCAGTATGACTAAGTCATCCATATATAGAAAGGCTTGGTCTGGTTTTAAACCACTGAAAGCAAGTGTCATCATTCGTTGAAAGGAATTGGGTGCTATTTTTAAACCATAAGGTAATCTAGTAAATCTGTATGAACCATTGTTGGTTGAAAAAGCTGTTAAGTCTCTAGAGTTTTTCTCTAAACTGATCTGGTGAAATCCTGACATTAAGTCTAAACAGGAAAAATATTTTGCTCTACCTAGTTGGTCTAATATATCATCAATTCTAGGTAATGGGAATTTATCTGCAATTAATTTTTTATTTATTTGTCTGTAATCTATGACAAGTCTCCATCTTTTCTGGTCAGAGTTTGGAAGTGATTTTTTTGGTACCAACAAGACTGGACTGTTGTATTCAGAATAGGAAGGTTCAATAATCTTATCGTCTATTAATTTTTTCACTTGTTTGTCAATTTCTTCTTTATGTGTATGTGGTATACGATAATTTTTAATATATACTGGTTCTTTATCTTTTACTCTCAATTTTTGCTCATAAAAATTATTAGTTGTTATTGTTTCTGATTCCAAACCGAAAATATCACTATATGTTGAACATAGTTTTGTTAATGTTGTTTTAAATTGTTGTGGAAAATGTTTTTGTAAAATTTTTAATATTTCTGATTTTCTTTTTGAATTTTTGCATAAATTTTCTTTGATAATTTCATAATCAGAGATGTTTTCGGTTTTTATGTTACTTTGTTTGATTTTAGTAATGGTGTTATTAGTGTTTAGAATACGAATGAATGCTTTGTCAGATTTAACTAATGTATTTGGTATAAAAACACCTGGTTCAATTTCTTGATTTGGAATTAATAATTCATTATTTGAATTGGTAAAATTTACTTGACGTATTACTTCACATCTTGGAGGTATATTAATTTCATTGCAGTTATTCGTAATCGGTATATCTATTGTATGTGGTATATTAAATGGTCTAAGGATAAGGTAATCATTATCTTGGTTAAAGTCCAATATACAGTTATATTTTTTGATAAAATCCATGCCAATGATTCCATCGCATGGTATCGGAAAATTATTATCTACTACCTGGAAGTAATGTGGTATTAAAAATTTTTTAAATTTTAAATCGCAAAATGTATTTCCAATCGATTTTATATTACCTTGTCCTATTCCTTTTAAAGTTGTTGTTTTATTAGTGTTAATTTCGTTCAGTTTAAAGAATTTTGATTTTATTAATGAAATGTCTGCTCCTGTGTCTACTAAGAGTGTGAGTGAATTGTTAGTATTGCCTAATTGAATATGTATAAAGAAGCTCAAGTTTAGATTTAGATGGTAAATTTTTACTGATTTGATCCTAGGGGAATTTCGGAGTTTTCCGAATTGTTTTCATTTGATTCTGTTGCTCTCACGTAGTTATTGTTCCTACGGTTATTATTAAATCTTTGTTGGTTTCTGTAATAATTGTTATTATTATAGTTGTTATTATTTCTACGTGGGTAATTATTTCTTCCACGTGATCGTGTGTTATTACCACGGTAACTGTTTCCAGATTTGTACTTTTGTCCATAGTACAAAATAGTATTTTGTTGACCTGTGGCGTCTGTACAACTATTGACAAATTTACTTATAGCATCATTCATGCTATTGAATTGACCTGCCTCCATGATAAGCTTGACTTTATCAATGGTGCAGTTTTTAGTTAATGCTTTTACAGCAATTTGTGTGGAATATTTATTTGCTAATTCGCATGACAATCCATCTGATATGTATGCGGTTTCTAATGATTTTGTGAGATTTTCTATCTCAGTACAGTAAGCGTTAGCAGTTTTATTATTTTGTTTAGTATTCATTATTTTCGCTGTCAGTACTTCGACTGATTCGCCTTTAACAGTCTTATTTAATTTGTTTATAATTTCTGTTATTGTTGCTTCATTATTTATTAAGTTTCTGGCATTTCCTTTTAACCTTGTTTTTATTAATGAAACTGCGGTGGCTTCATGATCACCTTTTATAGAATTAACTAAAGACAAAGAATCAAGGAAAGAACGTAAATTTTCAGCCTTGCCGTCAAAATCGGTAATCAGCTTTGAAGCTGTGTTTAAAAATTCTACTACAGATTGAGTCATTGTGGATTCGGTTATAGTAATTTTAAGTAGTACACTTTCGTGTATGGAATTTGGTAGTACAATTTTTACTGCCTTTTTATCGGCTAGTTTTGAAACTCTGTTTGTTAGGTCAAGAAAAAATGCGTCTGCTGCTCTTTGGTGAGATATTGTAAGTCTATTGTAACAAACATTAAATAAAACTCTTATCTCTTCTAATTTTGTAAGAATTGTTTGAAAATGATTGTTAATTGTTTCTGTTTTGATTGGTCTATCAATATTTATACATTTATATGACCGTTCAAAATCTTCTTTTAAAATTCGTGCCTTATTCAAAATGTCCTTCCATTCCATTAGGAGAGCTAAATCATTTAATATGGCTATACTTTGTCTAACCCGTCTGCTCTACTAATATATTTCTTTTTTAAGTAATTATGGTGTATTTTGTAGATTTTCAAAATGAAGGTTAAAAGTAGTACTATTGTTATAATTATTAAATTTACTTCAATTAATTTTAAATTTATTTTCGTTTGAATGATTTCTACTTCATTTATTACGTTTGCGTTCGGGTTTTCTATTTTTGATTCTGTTTTACCCATATTTGAAATTTTAATTTAATTTTTTAATTTAAAAAAAAAAATTTTTTTTTTTTTTCTAATTGTTCTGACCACCTAATAGCACGAATTGTTTCCTCTTCTATCTTTGGTTTATTTATAATGTCGTCCTCAGTTGGGACGCCTGGCATACCTATTATCTTCCAAAAATCTCCTAAAAATTTTAGCCTTTTTTTCATAGGCAATTCCTCTTCTTCATAAATTGGTTTATCCATTATAAATTTTAAATTTTATTTAAACATAGATTATGTCAAACAAAGTGCGGAGAAAAGTATTATATGTGTTAGATAAAAATTTATTATTAAATAATCTTAAAAAAAAGTTGTCAACGGCGGTTAACGCCTACCGACCTAAATGTGCTCTTAAATAAGCACTATTGTATAAAAGAATTATTAGTATATTTTTTTTTTTTTTTTAAAGGATTATACCTTATTTAGTTTTATCTGGATGAGCCGGTCCAGCTCATCTATGCGCTTCCATATCTTTGTGGAATCGTTCCACGTTGGCGGCACTTCCTTGTTGAGCTCGCGTAATAAAAGGGATTTTTCCCTTTTCAACTTACATAAATATCCCCCTCTTCGCTTTGGTTTTTTAACTGCAGGGATTGATGTTAGACGGTGGTTTTGTTTTTCTTGGTTCCTTTTAAGGTACTCTTCTATTGTTAGTTTCTTAGGTCCTTGTTGCATACTTGTTGAAGGTTGTTTTCCCAGACCGTGGGATGTCATTCTTCTCAGTGTCTCTTGGCCAGACACTCTTCCGACGGAGACTTGGCTGTCCGTCGGGGCCTTTTGGTGCAATAAATGCACTCCAAAAAAAATTTTAGTTGGGTGCTCTTTATATCAAGCTACTCCAGGACTGGCAGGATCGCCATGTAGTGTAATTAAAACAATTTATTTATTTAATCTAGAGTTCACTAAGGAGCTCCTAGTATTTATTAAATTTATTTTATTTTTCTTAGAGCTCGCTGAGGAGCTCCTAAGAATGTCTATTTAGTAATTGTCTTAGAACTAATTTTCATCGTCTTATATACTAACAATGAGAAGAATTCTTAACCTATCTTAATGTAAGAGGGAAAAGAAAAGGTATATGCTTATTAGGCAAAATATTCCTTTTAGTTTCCCAAGGTAGACATGCGGCGTGTGTATCATAAGAATTTTATTAAACCCTACTCAGTAACACATGTGCCCAACAAATAATGAGGTTTGTTTATATTTATGAAAATAATAATTTAAGTGCTTTATGCCGTTGCCTTTGAACTAACTCAAGGGGTGTCAAGTGATCGTCACCCAAAATAATTTAGTTGAGGTTTGTAAATGCAATTCGACACTGTTGTGTGCACTGCTTAATAAATTGTTGGTTAATGTTACAGTAGGACCACGCTACTGATTAATGTTACAGTATGACCACGCTACAAAATCATGAAATGATTTTTCTTAATACCAATGGGGAAATTGTGAAAATTAATTTTTCCTAATGCCTACGGCAATGCACGAAACATGATTATTTTTTTTTCAAATGCCGACGGCAAAACATGATTGTTATTTTTTCAAATGCTGACGGCAGAACATGATTATTATTTTCTAATACAACAGGGAAAATTGCCAGTGTTGCCAGAGTGTAGAAATTTGTTATCGCAATACTATATCAGTAATATCAGAGAAAATAGATTTGATGACTACAAGCGATTCTCATATAAATCGTGTGTATGTGTATGTGTGATTTCCTCACGCTAATAAATTACACTATGGAACATTTTTGGGATTATTGTCTGGGGGGTGAGAAATTCCAAGTCGGGGTGATGGTACTAGGTCAGTATAGTAAAACCCTCAAAGGGTTTGGCGTTCGTATGTGTCAGTTTTTTTATGACCTTTTAAATTTTTTCCTTATCTTGATGTTTTTTCGCTTAGAGTCTGAACACAATGTAACGATAATTCATTGCGGTGCGGTTTTTCATACGATTTTGAAGGAAAAAACCGCAGTGCGGAACGGTATAAAATTAAAATCTATTTTATTTTCTCTGCGGACTTTTTTATTCTCTCAATTTTGACTCTCTTTCTCTTTCTGATGTTGCCATAGTTTTTGAATAATTGGCGGTGTTCACAACATTATTGTGAATAAAAAAATGATTTTGTAGTTTAACCCTTAAATGCATACCGTACCATAAATTGTACATTACTTATTTGATAAAAATAATATAGTAAATGTAACCGAAACTCAATAAAGAACCTTTTAAAATAAAGAATACTGTATAAGTGTTCTTTGAAAGGCCGTTTAAGTTTGTTTTTAATTTGTTTATATCATCCGCAAGCTACCAAAGTTGACGTATCAAATTTTTGAACAAATATAGTTTGTGAACCAAATTTCAAAAGTAAATAAATAATTAGTATGTGTGCCATTTTTGTGGAGACTAGTATCATATTGTATATGGGACACTATTTTAACGAATTTTAATAAATTTGGATCAAGTTAAATTTTTTAAATAGTTTTTTCTCTCGTTTTTAATTTTTCAAAAAGAGTTGTTTTCCCAATTTTTCACGAAAACCGTTACTTTTTCTTGAAAATAAATCCTATATTCGTGTTTAGGGACCAAATTTGCATTAGAATTACTTGATCTAAGTCAAAGGTTCTGACCTCATGCATTTAAGGGTTAAAAACTTTTGTCATTAAATATAAAAGTTTAAAAAATATATCAAATATATCTGCCAATGTATAAAATGTTATTAATTTCTTGTTTTTAGTTACTGATATTACAAAATATTATATATATAATATATGTATGTATGTATGTTCCCGTCGTTCCTATAAGGAGCATAGGGCCTCCATTTCAAAATATTAAACAAACAGTAACTTTTTTAGAAAATTGTATAAAAATGTATCCACAAAAAAATTAATAAAATTTAAACAAACAATGACAAGTATCGCCGTAGCCGTCTTCCGTTGTATTGTGTTTATTTTTCTCTCCCGCAACGAGAAATCGCACCGCACCGCAAACATTGTGTTTAGACTCTTAGTTGTAACATTTTGGCAAAAACGTAGTTTAACATAACTCGAGAACCACTTGTCCGATTTTGATGAAACAAATTTAGAAAAATTAAGAATTACAATTTCTCTAATCTGTTTCTATACCGTTTTCCTATATGTGCAACACTTTCGAAGTTAAAAATAAATGTATGAAGGGAAAGAAGTATTTTTTGCCTAAAAATTTAAATATTTTTTTTTTAAATTCATAAAAAATCCAAAATGGAAAAAAGTGCCAAAACTAATTACTTTCGCGTAAAGTCACATAACTCATGAGCAAAAAAAGGGATAGAGCATGAAAATCGATGCACGCGTTTCTCATTTATTCACAATTAGGTAAATGTATGAATTTCAAAAATTTGCTCCAGATATGCACAACATTATTTGGAGAAAACATTGACACTCACAAGCCGAACTCTCTCATATTTTTCTACTGTACTAAAAGAGAAATATTGATGTGGCAACACTGGTGACCAATATGCATGCCACGGATGGAAACTCAGAGAGCACAGCAGGTTACAAACGGCCAATATTATTCGTGAGCCTCTAGTGCCGAAGGAGAAGATATTGCTGCCTCCACTGCATATTAAACTTGGAATTGTTAAGAATTTTATCAAAACTGTCGCCAAAAGAGATGAAGGTTTCTTGTGTTTGAAACTAATTTACCCGAGACTCAGCGAAAGTAAAATTAAAGAAGGTAAGTTATAATATCACATTAATTTCCCATGATTTTCCATCTTAACAAATTAATTTTTTCCAATCAGGCGTACTAAATGGTCCAGATTTGGGATGCCAATCGGGATCGATTTTTAGAAATCCCGGGATTCGGGATTTATAAATCCCGATCCCGAAAATCCCGGGATATTCAGGATCGCGGGATTTTCGGGATCGCGGGATTTTTCGGGATTCCGGGATTTTCGAGATTTCGGGATCTAAAATTTTTTGGTAAAATAAATAATTTTGTTTAATAAATATTACTTTAATACCAAATTTTATGAATTTTAAAAGTTTTTATGTTGATAATATATCATTAAACATTTGTCTTTAAAGTTAACAATATTTTAATACTAGTATGAAATAAAAATCGAAAGAATTTTAATCATCTATTTTTAAGTTGATGTTAGAGAATTTATACTGAAAACAATAACTAAATATGAAAACTTGTTTTTGCTTTCAATATAAATGTTTTTCTATAATCAATCAAAACGAATGTACATATCTGTGGACTTTTAGCACTATCGCTTAAGTTGATTTACGAAAATTTTAGATGCACTTTCATACAAATAAGCTGCAAAAACATTATTGTTTTTTTAAATATATCTATTAAGGTTTTTTTTTAATTGCGATTGGCCAACAAGTAGCCATTACGGTTGTTACATATACCAGGCATTGCCTATTTTTGTAATCGATTTCGTCACTACTATGACAACGATAATAAGGCTGAACATGTCGAAAAATTAAAAGAAATGTATACACAATTCTAATCAAATTCTCTAAATTACGTCTAATGATCACATTTTTGTAGGCACATACATTAACCGCCGTATTCATAAAAAAATTTAGGTTTATTACAGGTTTATTTGACAAATTTCCCAAAGAAATACGTCAAATAAGCGCTTAATAAGCCTAAAATATTTTTTATGAATATGCCACTAAAAGTTTGCCTGAGCACTTGAACAGTATTTTTGTTCTACTGAAAAATTTTAAATTCATACATAAGTTGTTTTCTGCAAGTTCAACACATACATAAGTAGTAGGGAACTGGGGCTCCCACCGCAATTAAAATTTTAAAATTTTAATTACCCAAATTTTAAAATTCTTGGAAATTTGTGAAATTTGATACCCTACGAGGGTGGATCAATAAGTCCGTCCAACTTTTTGTTTACATTAGGAATTTTTTGTTTACATTAGGAGTTTTTTGTTTACATTAACCCTTGTGGGAACGGGTGATTTTTTTTGGGGGTTACATTAATTGTGTGAACGGATGATTTTGTTTTTTGTGGGAATACGTTAAGTGGGTTCATAGGTTGGAGGTTTTTCTTATTGTAATGTATGTATGTATATGCCGACGGGAAAATCATGATTATGATTTTTCCTAATACTAATGGGAGTGAAATAGTGAAAATTTATTTTTCCTAATGCCGACGGCAATACATGATTATTTTTCCTAATGCCTACGATAAAACATGAATATTATTTTTTTCAAATGCCGACGGCAAAACATGATTATTATTTTTTTCAAATGCCGACGGGAAAATGTTTTTTCACAATTCCGACGGGAAAAACATAAAAGTTATTTCTAATGCTAATACAGGAGTTTAAGGCTGGCCGTGATTTGGGTGGGTGGGGTTGTTGTCGTAATACATAACCGAGGGAGTTTATGGATGTGTCTGTCTGTCTGTCTGTCTGTCTGTCTGGGAGAATTTCAGCGAGGCTGTTATTGGTCGGGGGAGCGTGGTGTAGTTGAGGTAGATGGATTGAGTGTATGTGTATGTATACCTGTCTGTTGGAATTTGTGAGGGTGTGATTGACAGGGGGCGGGGTGTAGTTGAGGTAGATCGACTGCGTGTATGCAGGTGTTGCAAGTCTGTAGGAATTTAAGGCTTATAGTGATTTGGGGTAGGTGAGGGTGTTGTTGTACGAGTAGTATGTATTAGGGATGGGCAAAAAATATCGATATATCGAAATATCGATATTTGAAAAAATAAATATCGATATATATCGCCGATATTTCAAAAACCGATATATCGATTCTAATTTACGAGTATCGGGTTTCGATATTTTTAAGAGCTCTATAAATTTTAACGCTAGGATGTTGGCATGACTGCTAGTGATGCGAACAAAAAATAGAGAAATTTCATAACAGAAAAGACGTATCTATAAGGTGACCCCACTAATCCAGCTGACGTTTATTTATTAACTAAGCTAAATGTCAAATTTGGTGTGGGTATAAGTCTCAAGGCAGAATTAGTTTTTACTTTCTGTTCTGTTACTAATCAGATGACTATTTTTTGTTTATAGAAATCTTATACAAGCCGTTAGTTTTTCTCTTTCGTTATATTCTGTTTCGGTTCAACCTGTGAAAATCAAAAAACTATTAAGTAGTGTAATGTATGTAGTAGGTGTCAGCATAAGTAAAATAAAAACCTTTCGAAAGGTTTAGGAATTTAGGAATTTGCAAGAAATTAAATTTTTACCAGAAAAACATAAAACTATATTGAAACATATCAATGGACGATGCAAAACTCATCACTATAGTTCCAAATTTATTACAGAAAAAGTAACAATTAAAATTTAGACACAGAACGGCAACAGAAAGTAAAGACTAATGAACCCTTAATGAGCTCAATATCAACTTTGGTTTTCTTCACTATTAGAGTTCATTAAAATTTAAGTTAGATAGTTTTTCGCGATTTCTCTAAATATTAAATCATTATTTAATGGATGCCCAGTACATATTTCTCGTATTCTGCAACGATGAAGTTTGAAGTGTTCAACACTGAGCATTCATAAAACAATTATTAAGAGCCTTATTTATAAAAATTATTAAGGCTTTCTAAAGGCTTAATAAGGAAAATTTTTTATGGAAATATGTTTTAAAAAGCTTTGCAAAGCCTCAATAATTTGTATAAATAAGCATGTTAACATTTAAAATCGCTAACAAAATATTAAGTTCTCAAAATGATGTCGTTTAAACTTTTTTGGCGGTTATGGCTCGATATTTTAGTATGTGTATTTATTTTAAACTTAAAAGATTTTTGCAACATTTGTGGGCAAAAAATATCGATATATCGAAATATCGATGTTTTAAAAAAATATATATCGATGCTGTTCAAAAATATCGATACGATATATATCGATACATTTTTTCCATTTGCCCATCCCTAGTATGTATCCATGGGAATTTGTGGATGTGTCTGTCCGGAGGAATTTAAGCGAGGCTGTTATTGGGAGGGGGTGTGGTGTAGTTGAGGTTGATCGACTGCGTGTATGTCTATATGTTTGTAGGAGCTTAAGGCTGATCATGATTTAGGGTAGGTGAGGTTGGTGTAGTAATATGTCTGTGTGTATGTACATATGTTTGTAGGAGTTTAATGCTATTAGTGATTTGAGGATAGGTGAGGGTGTTGTCGTACAAGTGATATGTATGCGTGGGAATCTGTATACATGTTCGTAGGAGTTTAAGGCTGATCGTGATTTGTGTTGTTGTCAGTGTTGTTTGTAGGAATGAACGTGAGAATTTTTGTATGTATATCTGTTGGAATTTAAGGTTGGTCGTGTTTTGTGAGGGGTGGTGTGTTGTTGAAATAATTTGAATTTTTCTTATATGAAATCTGGTATATATGTGTGTGTGTGTGCGTGTGTGTGCGTATGATTTTCTCACACTAGTAGTTGTATGTACGTATAAATAAATTGTTTCAATATCGGTATTTTGTCATGCTTAAAATTGTCCAGCTTTAAAGTCTGCCTACGAGAAATTTGTTTATATTACAGATTTTGTTTATTTAACTACGTCCGGCTTCTTTCGCTGAACTTCTTTTCATACGATCATGGGAATTTATAGTTTTTCTGTCCATAATAAGGTCGTTTAGATTGGGCATGTGCTCTGACTGAATGGTTTGCGTTGTTCATATATTTTTTATGATGTAGATATGTAAGAGTGATTGTCAAGATCTAATAAATACTTGAGTATTGATAAGAAATTTGATATTATGTGTACATACATATCTACAAATTGATTTTATGTATGTATGTACATATGTACATACAAATAAGTGTTTGGCTCCGTGCTTGAATGTCATGTGCGGTCTTTTGTTGATGTTGTAAATATTCGACTGGTCTTTTATGTATAGATGTGAAATATCTTCAAAGTTTTTTATTTGAAATTAAAAAACATTGTTTTAATTTTTATCTGTATTTACTTAAAAGTTTGTGAGGATTTTCTGTTTTAAGTAAAACTGAATTCCTTCAGATACATACTTTAGAGTAATAGTAACTATAATAGAAATATTTCCTTTATTTAATTTACATTTGTTTTAAAGTTGATGCAGCTTATATTCATTCTTAGAAATATTTATTAATATATAAAATTTTTCCAGCCGTAGGCTTTTTTCATCACCTTTTACATTTGTTTTAGAACATCTTGCATTGCCTTTTATGCATTTATAAACATTTTTAAATAAAACGGATCCAGCAGTCTAGCTTATGTAACGATAGTTTTTTGTTAGCCAGCTTGCTTCCTTTTTTATTTTTTATTGATTATTGAGTTTCATAATGAAATTATTATATTCTTAATTGTTGAAAACAATCGCTTCTTCTTTTCAAAAGAAATTATTGGAGTTATTTTTTAAACCTTGTACATGTATAAAAATTATGTTATTTTCCATATTGCTTATTTTATAAGACTTTTAGAATTTGACCTTTGATGGGTATATATATATTCTAGTATATGATCATGAATAAGAATACAGTAAACTGATTTCTTTGCTTACTATTTCAAATTAAAATTTTATTCAATTGCCCCGCTATAGAATAAAAGGAGCTTTTATCTTAAACTCTGGCACAAGTAGAAACGCATGAGATTCTTTCATATACTACCTTTGCTGGAATCTTAGATACATATAATAAAAATATATAGAATTGCATTACGTTTATTTTTAAATTTTATGTTAGGATTATCATCATATGGATATGAGACTGAACTTAAATGTACTTTTAAATTAGTTAATTCATAATGAACAATCTTATTTTCTTCTTGAATAGCGAACAACAGAAAACGAAGTCGTTTTCTCACAATTTAGGTAACCTCTCAACTGATCCTCTAGTATACAATATGACTTTGTATGTCAGCATTTCTGTCTACTTTTTGGCAGCGTTAGGGATAATTAAATTTTAAACTTTTTATTCTTCAAATTGTGTTACTTCATACTGATAATATGTTTAAGTACATTAATAATGTACGAGTATATGTTTATTTTATGACGGGTGAGCGCCTATGGCTTTTATTTGATGTTCTGGATGAAGTGATTTTTTACCCATTTTATTAAAGTTTAGCGTATTGCGTATATGTTTCTAATATATTTAAGTGAGCTTTTTGTATCTGTCAGACAGAGTGAACGTATCAGTTGGTCAGTCAGTCAGTATCTCTTTTTATTTTATTAATTTTTTCTTCTAATGTGTCACTACTATTTTTTCAGATTTTAGTACTTGAAATAGAAAATATTTATATAATTTTAAAAGTATTAATATATACATACATATAGGTAAATATATGTATGTACGTAGAAATTAGTTCATATACAAAGAAATACATCTTTAATCAACTATTCTAGAAAATTGATCTAAAATAACACATTTACCTCCATCATCAATTCACCGTCAGCGTTTTCATAAAGTGTTAGAAAACATTGGAATATCTATGTTTGGGAGAATTTTTACTTCAAGTGTTTCTATATAAGGTTTAGTGGTTGACCCCTTCACTTTATTGTGGTTAACGTAGTCTGCGTTCTATCGCATTCAGATGTAATCATTTCTCACTTAGAAAAGGTCCTCACCATCAATCATACCTGTATACATTACATTCATGAGTTGAGTTCATCCGGATACAATTGCTATCTACAAATTAATGATTAGAAAAAAGCTTTCTCAACACCTTCTAACAGGTTTAATATTTTGCTAGCATGCATGCTTTAGCATGCTTCTATCAATAGTGACGCGAGAGTCTGACATTTAGTGGTGTTTCAATTAAAAATCTATACAATTGGAATTACGAATTCACTCTTTTGAACTTTTAACAAAGTAGATACATATGTATGTATTTGATTTGCCACAAAGTCTTAAAATTTCTTTGCTTATAAAAGTATGACGTGAGGAATTTTTTATATTATACATACATGCTTCGGCATGCTTCCAATATTTTTTTCGGTAAATTTATTTCATATTCATACAGATACATATATAAAGTAAGATATGTTTACATTCAATTTTACAATTTATGCATGCTTCAGCATGATTCTAGTTGAAGTCTGTATTTATTTAGTAAGTTTGTTTGATACCCATTCATACACATGTACATTGTTAAAGATTGGATATCAAAATCCAATTTTCTTAGTTTATCTAGAAATGAACAAAGTGAATATCTTTTATAATAACCATATTCACACTTTAAAATTTTGTGTGCTAGAGCTTTCGAAATGGAAAATGTACACCTTTTACTACAAAAATTGATAATATGATGTGTTGCTGAATATTTTGAACTCTTAAGTTTTCACAATATTTCATACAGACCATCAAGTTTAGAGAATTGTAGTATATTAAGCTATTTATCTTCCCTGAGACCTAACATTCCTAATCAATCCTTCAAAAAACCAATACAAACTAGATTTTTCCTTTTTAATTTTATTTATATTTTCATTGAATTTCAACATTTTGTACCTCTTCAAATTACTGTATACTGTATTTTGCACCTTTTTCTCATTCGTTGAGTTAACTTTAATCGCAAATGTTTTAATGATGAGATGAACTTTTCTATTTCATGCACTAAGTAAATCTTTGTGTATTAAAGGGTTGCATTTGTATACTTATAAGTACAGACAAACCACATACACCATGGTATGTACCATGAAATTGTGGTGAGAGCGAGAGAACTTGTATAACAGTTCTTGTGTGTGTTTGCATTTCGAAATGGCAATACAATTAAAACAGATAACAATTGCTTGTTGTATTGCTGCTTAGTAACTGTTTGTATATGTTTTTGCTCACAAAAACATATTGTAACACAGGTATATGAAAAAAAACACTGGTACAACAAATAAATGATGAGCAGCAGAAAGCCATAGGAAATATTTCTTACGCTTTGTTCACATTATGAACATACACATTTACTATGTAAAATGACACTTTTTTGTACACATAATATTTTATATTGTATATGCAAAAAATGGTTCTAATTTTACAAAATATGCATAGAAAATTCAAGTTAATTGGATTTAGTCAGTATTTTTAATAATTTGTGTAATTTGTGCATGGTATTAACACTTGCCAAATAAATAATTATTACAATTATATTTTGGTTTGTTTTTTTACGCAGATATTTGAAGCTTTTCTTGATTAATTAAGATGTACAACAGTGAAAGGAACACTGAACACAATAGAACCTACTTGGCAGTATAGGTTCTATTATACTATCAAAGGTTAATAAAACTATATACTCAATTAGTGATTTTGGTGACCAACTTTATGGGCCTCCATAAACTTAGAAAATCAGTACACGCTCAAGTTTTTGCCCAACAGCTAATTCAGGCTTGGTGGTAGTACTTATATATGTGACTATACAAATTAATTTTTTGTTTTACTTAATTTTAAAAAAAATATTTTTTTTGGAGCTAAAAGCTCCTTCTTTATTTAACGTTCAACTTAAAACTAAACTTTTACAAAATTGTTTTCTTCAATACGATTAGCAACGTTACAATCAAACTGCACACTCAACATTTTCTCACAGGTATAGAAATTATTTTCTGTGCGCGTGTGCACTGTCATCAAAACAGAATATTTTTTATAAATATTTTAATGTTGCCAAATAGCGAGAGTATCGGGTTTCCGTCTGGCTTTGTTCTCATGAATTTTATGAATTATGAATTTTAAACGTTGAATGTATTAACTTACATACCATAATGTAGCTAAGAGTTCACTAAAGGCCAAACCCACGATGTCGACAACGTTCGACTTGTCACACATTTACATTCAAAACAAAAACAAATGTAAATTTTTTGTTGTTGTTTCAAATGTAAGAGTACGACAAGTCGAACGTTGTCGATATCGTGGGTCAGGCCCTAAATGTTAATATTTTACGAAAAAAATAATTTCTATTTGCCTTTTTTTTAGAATAACAAACAGGGAGTATGTTAAAATTCAAAAGACAATAATTATTGTTACCTGAATTTTTTTTTTAAATTCGTATGTACCTGTGTATATTTATTTTTTATATATGTAAGTACAAAAAAGAATTATTTTTGTTACCTTATTTTATTAAATTATTTAAATTTTTTTGTGAAACTCATTTTTGAATGATATATGAGTTTTTTATTTAATGGGTAAATTGAATAACAAAAGCATTTGCTTTTTACTTAAATTAAAAAAACACATTATTTTTATTTAAGATATTTGTGTTTAACTTCAAAGCACTCAATTAGTTTTTTTAAACATATTATATTAAATAAACGTTATGAAAAAAAAATCAAAGTAGCATAAAGCAGTCTTTCATTCATCAACAATCGTATTTTTTTTCAACACACCATGTGTTACTTATGTTAAAAGCAGTTTTACGTATTTGATTGGTTTCAAAAAAACAGATCCAAACAAACATGTTATTCTCATTTTCTCATTATGCAACCACACAACAACAGTTTTGAAAAAACAACCATACCTACTAGAGACAGAAACGCTAATTAACATAGCTAAACATATCAGAACCAATACACACGCAAAACTGTTGTGAACAGTTCCAACTGTGCAACCCTTTATTGTGTATATCAATCCACTTATATGAACCATTATAGCTAAATTCTTAACACACAATTCCTTTTAATGATCTATTAAATCATTCTACTATTGATGCTTTCATATTAAGAAATTTTTAATCCTCTGTTTATGCATGAATTTTGCAGTGTTTATTAAAAATTCTTTACCATCATCTGTTTGTATTTTTTTGTTTTGATACTCATATCATTTCAAAAATGTTTTCCATTGCCTTGGTTTTTTTTTTCGAGTGCAGCTTTTATTTTCAACGAACTCACCATATAAATTTTGAGAATGTGTCAGTTACAGTCAGCAAAAATCAATAATTTCTATTTTCTCTAGAATAGCTACCCACTTCACGTAAATCAGCTCCATAAAAGATCATCTATTCCATTCATTACATCACTGCAATATACAAACAATTTTGTAAATTTATTATGGATTACGTTTACTAAATTTCTTTTTAAGGACATTCGAGTTGTTTTACAGTTTCTTGGAGAGTGTTGTGATCTACTTGATACATTTTCAGCTATTTATACTAAAATGTAGTTAATTTTCCAATCTATAAATTGTATCGCTCAGCTGTTCAATTTGTTTGTCAAAGGATGATTTAATTTTTAGAATGTCTTTTTCAATTTTATACCTATCTTCTATCGTTAATTTTATTTCACACTCCACTCCATTAATTTGCATTTGAATATATCCTTGAATTATATTAATGCCTTAAGCTTTATTATTAATTCATCCTTTAGTTTCTCGATTTGACTTTCCAGAAACAATTTACTGATAACATTGTTCTGCGTCAGTGAATGATGATGGTTCTCTATGTATACATTGGTAGAAATTATATATTTTATTTAGTTTTCAAAATCAAATTTGTCATAGTATTTTCACGTTTTATCAATCATTAAAGAAAATAAACGCACTTTTAAGCCTCATATTTGACCATCAACTTGTATTTTATCTTTATTCAGTTTTGATTTCTATCACCAAATTTCCATTCATTATTGAAATCTTTAGGTGAGCTATAGTTTGTATCTAATTCATTTCTTCCTTCTAAGAATAATAAGTATTGAATAAGTATCTTCGGTGTTGGAAGGCTGTGGGTAAAAATCATCTTCTTCATCATCATAATCATTCACAGTATTAGCATCATTAAATAAGATAGTATTATCAAATATCGTTCCTTTTGAAAGTTTCTTTAACTTCTCTCTATCTTGACTGATGGTTTCTGAGACTTAAATACTTGTACTATTTTCAGATTCTATATTGTTTTTACTTTGTTCTTTCTTGTGTATTCTGTCAATATTTTTAGAACTATTCATGAATTCTTTGAGAGGTTCTGTTATAGGATCAAATATATCTCTTAGTTCTTCACGTGTATCTATTTCACCAGTTTTTATACTACGAAGCTTTTTCTTCAAGCCATTTCTTGTCAACACCAAATGTTTTAAAACAGTTTAATAATACCAAATAAGAGGTATCAGCTATTAGATCAGGTATCACCTATTAGATCAGGTATCAGCTATCAGATCAGCTTATCAGGAGCTGGTCTCGTTTTAAGATCAGCTTATCAGGAGCTTGTCTGGTTTTCAGATCAGCTTATCAGGAGTTGGTCTGATTTTAAGATCAGTTTATCAGGACCTGGTCTGGTTTTCAGATCAGCATATCAGGAGTTGGTCTAGTTTTCAGATCAGGTTGGCAGACAGCTGATCTGTAAAACAGATCAGGTTATCAGGAGCTGTTCAGATTTTCAGATCAGATGATCTGTTTCAAATTGGGTCATCAGTTTACAAGTAGCTGGACATTTATAACATTTAGGTGAATGAAGTTTAAGGCCAGATAAAATGCGAAAAACTATACTATTATGTAGTCAAATTGTTTTCTATGACGATCATCACTTAATTCAGTATCTTTCCTTATAATCAAAATTCCATATTTTTAATTCCAACACGATTTATATTTTTCTCATATTACTTAAACATTCTAACTACATTATGATTATTTCCTATCAAATATTTGGTGATTCTAGTATAAGTTTGACATAAGTAGAATGCATCAACATTCTTATCTTACCCCATACAAAATATGCTTCTCACACACAACATGGTTAAATATCGTATTGGTATTACTTCTAGTTTTCTTAAAAGAAATAACAGAATCATTATCTGTAAATGTGTAATACTCATGTCTTTCATTAATGAAATTAATTTCTACAGGTATTTATATTTAGGTTGTTAGAGAGATTTTGAATATAAATATGAAGATGTTTTCAAGTTTTAGTCCATTAGAACTGTCTAGCCAACCACTCATAATATTATTATTTTATTTTTTATTTAGTTTTTGTTTATTTTTTTATTTATTTTTTATTTATTTTTTTTACCAATTTAACAGACCAACTATTCTTGCACGAATAAAAATTGATAGAAGGGAACTATGATTTATTTTTGAGCTAACGTTTGATGACTCATCAAAATTTCATACCAAGGTATTTTTATGTTGTTTTGACTCTGAGTATGCTTCAATATTTATGAAATGCATTTAGTTACAAAATGGGGTTAGTAAAACAAAGTATATTTGAAGAGTTTAAAACCACAATTTTTATGGTAATACTGGTTTTAAACACTTAAAGCATACTTTGTTTTGACTATGTGCATGCACCAATATTTAGGAAAGGTATTTCAGTCATAACTTTAACATTGTGACTAAAGACTAAAATTTCCGATTCTCAAAACAAAATTGTATTTATATAAATGTTTAAAATAAAGACTAGGAATGTATACAATCATAGTAATTGTGACAGACATTTTAAACGAAAATAATTAAAATTACAAACTTTAAACAAGAAATTAATTTGGAAATGGTAGAAAATATTTATGTAATATACATACATACGTATATAAATTTGGCTGAACCAGCGCCGAAATTAATTTATTAAAAGAGAAGTATAGATAAAGCTAAAAAAGCAATCTGTTTTCTTTATAGGAGTCCTCATTAGAAAAATTTTGTAATTGTTATTGTATGCCCATGGGGGATACCAAAAACACATTTCAAATAGCTTCTTGATGCCATTTGTGACATTTTTGATAAAAGCTCATTTCGGTGGTGAAGTAAAGCTTCCGCCAACAATCGAAGAACAAGCTGTGCTAGAAACTGAGTACAACAGCATGCATGCGAAATCAGTGTTTGTGTCAGTAGTTTGGTCATGTATGGGCATTTTGTGCGATGGTACATTTTGCTGTAGCGATGTGAAATATGTATAGTTTGATATTTTGCTGATGGTACCAGCTTGCTGGTGTAGTATATGGTGAAATTAGCTCAGTTGAGGAAAGTAGTCATGGAATAAACATATATTTAAAAATATAATTTGTTGAAACATAAATTTGCAAAATATCAAGCTCTTACTTGACATCGCTACAGCAATACGTATCATCACACAAAATGCCCATAGTGTAGTGTATGACCCCTTAAGAAATAATAATATTGTATCAGCTTGCTTGTGGTTCGAGCATGATTGTTCAACCGCTTGATTGCGCGAGCAAGCTGTTGTAGTATATGGGCCACTTAAGGTTTTTCATTATTTACTACGTTCGCAAATTTTTCCCTTCAATATTATATTTTTAGACTTTTTTATTAATTTGAAATTAATTAATTTTTTTATATTTATTTATTCAATATTCAAATGTCATAATTTTCGTTTAACATAGAATGTAAACTGTAAAATTTGGATTTTTGTGACTATGTTACGAGAATACAAAATTAAGACCGAGTCACAAGAGTTAATATAGAACTCAGTCATAACAAAAGTTGTGACTGACTTAAGACTGTTTCTGTGAATAGGCATGTAAATGTTACAGTTTGTATCACAGATCGGTTCTTTTTTAACACAAAATTTTTTATTTCCATCCACATTTGTTTGGGGTCTTTTGTACTGATTATTTTATTTTTTATGTATTTATTTTTTTCTCCATTTATTTTGGTTTTATAGTTGTTTCTTACGGCTTTATAATTGTTCCATGCCTCAACACTATTTTCGATTTTTGCTATTTGATATTTTCTAATTTTTTCATGTTTAAGCGTTCTACATTCCATATTAAACCAGTTTTTTACATTATTCTGACCCCTATTAATTTGGTTTTTGACAAATTTTCTAATTGTATTTTCCATACACAAATCAAAACTTAATGCTTTATCATTCGACACTTCATCATACATTCTGTTAAAATTTATTTCTAGTTCTATTCTAAATTCGTTTCTTCTATATTTGAATGTTTCGATCTCGTTATATTGCATGTCTTTTTTTTATAATTACACTCAATATATATGTTTATTATTTCATGATCTGATATTTTGTTCTGTTATTGACAGATACTTTCTTACATTATACATGCTTTGGCCTGCTTCCAATATTTTTTTTCTGTAAATTTATTTGATACTCATACAATACAGACATAAAGTAAGATCTGTTTACAGTATATTTTATAATTTACTAGCGGCCCGCTCCGGCTTTGCAAGGGTATAAAATATATAGCCTATGTCATTTAATGGAAAAATGACTAAAATCGATCCAGTAGTTTTGATTTATTCATTACTGCCCGTGGCCCGCACGCGTTAAATTTAGGGTAAAACAATTCTTCTTTCCCCAAACCATGAAGATTTCCTGCTATCTTTGGAATATATAAATTCATACACTACATTTTTGCTTATTTACTTTTTACATTTTTACATATTTATTTTATTTTTACAACAATTAACATATTACAGAATGTCTTTATATACAACGTTAACAGCGTTCTTGTCATTAGACAATACAAACATGTTTTCTCTAGAGGTTACTCTTGAAAGAGCGACATACAGTTGGCCATGTGAAAAGCAGTCAACGCTTAAATCTAAGCCTGCAACGTTGAAGGTTTGACCCTGCGATTTATTTATGGTCATTGCAAAAGATGTATTTACCGGAAAGTGTAAACGTTTAAATTGGAAGGGTGAATTCAATGGTATCAGAGCGATTGGGGGAATCAATACATCTTCTCCGGTAACACATCCTGTGAGTATTGTGCACTCTATTATGAAAGTTTTCAGTGATTTTACCAGCAAACGCGTGCTACTGCAAAGTTTAGGTAGATTCAGGTTTCTTAATAAAATAACAGGACAACCTACTTTCAACACCATTTTGTGAGGAGGGAGCCCAGGCGGGTTCAAAGAGTTTAGAAATTCTGTAAGAAAATGAACAGCTTCTTCCAAATCGAGAACATTATCGACCGAGTAGTATATTTTCGTCGGCGCATCAATCTTTGAAAGAATCAAGTTATTTACCTTATCTACTTGTTCGTTAGTTGGTGACTGTAATGTGAAATTTAGAAACGTACAAAATAATTTTATGAGACAAATAACATTGCCGATAATTTCAAATTAAACGTATTCAAATTAACGTATTTCCGTAAGTGTTATACTAATCTGCAAGGAGGAAAAAATAAAATAGTATGTAAAAAAAACAAAGTAAATATCAACAGAATTTTTTTCTGGCAACCTCGGTTTTCTCTCAATTATCACATATGGCCTGGAACATGTGCAGAAATGCAGATAATTCCAGAAACTTTGCAGATATCGTCAAAGGTCGTGTTCTATTAATTGTCAATTAGGCATCCATTTTCTTTTAAACTTTTGACAAAGCATGTTGGTTGTTCACTTGTGCCTAAACACGTTGTAAACCTTGTGGTAGAAAACTTAACAAAGGTAAGCTCAGGAAATATAGAGAAAATTACTAGTTTCTGTTGGCTAAGGCTATAAATTACTTGCAGCTTTGCTAAATTTTCGTCCCGAGATTAGTAGCTACCCAGAAATCCTGTCGGCGATTATAGTAGTTCCTCGTGCATAGAGCCAAAGAAGCGTCAAATTTGACTTTAAAAGGGTAAACATCGCCTGGGCCCTAAACAGCCCGGCCACATTGGTCACTCGTCCAGTTTGGTGGATGTGGGTCATAAAGAACCGAAGCAAAAGGTCCAGTCCAACACAGTCGTTTTACTCGGGACGCACACTTTTGGCCTTTTCACTAGCTAAAAACGGAAGAATATAGAAAGATTTAATGTCCAAAGTATTTCTATAGTTACGAAAAAAAACCAAAGAACAATTCCCTAACCAGTCTAGTTAAAATCGTATTACCACGCAAGGATTAGAAACCAATCAACGTTAAAAGAAAATTTTTGTTTGCTGCAAATACCACGGTTATTATTATTGCATCTGCTTCAAAGGTATCTAGGGATAACAGCGCATCCTCCACTAATCGTTTTCAAATATTGCAAGATGACAACGACACACCTGATATATCTGAGAAAAAAACCTCCAAGCCGCCACCAATATATTTGAGAGAAAAAAATTCAAACGCTCTTATTAAGAAATTAATTTCGGTCATTGGTGAGAAAAAATTTCACATTGTTCCAATAAAACGTGGCAATATCGATGAAACGAAAATTCAAATTTATGACGAAACAGATTTCCGTAAAATGGTTTCTGAATTTGAAAAAAATAAAACAAGTTTCTACACATACCAGCTCAAGAGTGCTAAAGGCCTGCAGATCGTATTGAAGGGCATAGATTCTTATGTTGTTCCCGAAGAAATAAAAGACGCACTCGTCCTCCAGGGATTCAAGGTAAAAAATGTTTCAAATATAATAAATAGGGAGAAGATCCCCCAGCCTCTATTTCGCGTTGAACTTGAGCCGAATGATATAAAATTGAGAAAAAATGAGACGCACCCAATTTATAATTTAAAATATCTTTTATACCGAAAAATAACAGTTGAAGAACCACACAAGCGTTCTGGACCCGTACAGTGCCATAATTGTCAAGAATATGGCCACACAAAAACTTACTGCAAATTACCTACAGTTTGTGTTATTTGCGGTGAATTGCACGGTACTGCTAGTTGCAATAAACCGAAAGATCAAAGTAACAAAAAATGCAGTAATTGTGGAGAAAATCACACTGCTAACTACAGAGGTTGTCGTGTATATTCTTTCGTTAAAAAGACAATGGGGCAAAAACCTAAAGTACCTCCAGCACAAACAGCAAACACTTACTCCGCCACTCTTGCCCAAGTGAGCCAACCAGTTAATTTACGTGTATCGTATGCCGATGCTGCAAAAACAAGCTCTATTCCCACACAAAATGTTTCACGGCCAAATACTTCAATAAATACAAACTCAGGCTTTAATTTTAATCGCCTTGAAGCTACTATTGAAAATCTGGTGCAAACTATAAACAATTTTACAACAAGTATGACTAGCATGATGCAAGAAATGCTGCGAATGCAGAATACTCTGCTTCAAGCAATACTTAATAAGCCATGAACACGTTAACAATATGTTTCTGGAACGCAAACGGCATTCGCCAACATAAAAATGAACTTGAGCACTTCCTCACGGAAAAAAATATTGATATAATGTTGGTCTCTGAGACTCATTTGACTTCGAGAAGCCTTTTTAAAATTTATGGCTACACCTTATATGATTCAAAGGACCCGAGAGGAAGAGCATGCGGTGGATCAGCAATTTTAATAAAGTCAAGACTCAAGCATTATATTATTGACAACATTTGCGAAGAACATTTACAAGCAACGAATATTTGTATCGAAAATTTTTGCACTAATTTTGTCATATCATCAATTTACTCCCCTCCTAGGTTCGCAATTACTGAGGACCAATACGAGAATTTCTACAAATCCCTTGGCCCTTGCTTCGTAGCAGCTGGCGACTACAATGCAAAACATACATTCAGGGGTTCGCGTCTTATTACACCTAGAGGTCGGGCATTGTTCAACACAATTTCAAAAATGGGCTTGGACGTCATTTCGAGTGGGGAGCCCACTTACTGGCCTACGGACATACAAAAAATTCCGGATGTTATAGATTTTGGAGTCATGAAAAATATTTCTAGGGAATTAGTTCATGTTGAAGCGTCTCAAGATCTTTCCTCCGATCACTCTCCCACGATCGTTACAATTTGTAGCCCACTAAGTAGTGACTTACCTCACCCGTATGTGAAGACGATCAACCGTGTTAATTGGCTGGGGTTCAGAAAATATCTCAGTACTCATTGTACGGAAAACATTATACTAAGAACATCCGAAGATATTGAATTTAACATTGGCAATCTTATCAAAAATATAAAACAGGCTGCTGAACATGCGACTACCTCCTACCCGCAGACTGGATTTAATAGAATTTATTCTACGGATATTGAACGTCTTGTAAGTGAAAAAAGAAGAGCTAGAAGGGAATGGCAACAGCACAGATCACCACAACATAAAATCAGATTTAAAGAGTGCACTAAACGACTCCAAGACTTGCTTGCATTTGAAAAAACTGCATCTTTTAAAAACTATCTGGAAGGTCTTGATGCCACACCAGCATCTAATTACTCCTTGTGGCGCGCTGCTAGAAAGCTTAAAACACCTGTTGCGTTTAAACCACCTCTGCGTACATCTACAGGGGGTTGGGCAAGAAGCGATACTGAAAAAGGTAAACTATTTGCTGAGCATCAGTATTTACCCCTAACTCGTGTACTGGTGTTATTGATTTGCCGAATGTAGTGGCGCTACCCCCTCGACCCATAAAATTTAGAACGTGTGATGTACAAAAAGTAATTGCTGAACTTAACCCGAAGAAAGCTCCGGGTATTGATGGAATTAGTAACCAGATGCTAATAAAGTTGCCTCGTATTGCAATTAGAATCCTATTATTTATTTTTAACGCCATTTTACGACTGGAGTATTTTCCAAATAGCTGGAAGCTTGCCAAAGTTAAAATGATTCCAAAGCCGGGCAAAGACCTTACCAAGGCTGAGTCATACAGGCCAATAAGTCTGCTATCAACAATGTCAAAACTTTTCGAAAAACTGCTCATGACAAAATTGTCCCCAATTCTAGTTAGTAATGGGTGCATACCGGACCATCAATTTGGTTTTAGAAGTCAGCATAGCACCATCGAACAAACTCATAGATTGGTTCAATTTATAAGAAGAACATTTGAAGAAAAGAAGTATTGTTCTGCGCTGTTTATCGACGTTTCTCAGGCATTTGATAA
This sequence comes from Tachina lurida, assembly GCA_944452675.1. Taxonomy (NCBI): domain Eukaryota; kingdom Metazoa; phylum Arthropoda; class Insecta; order Diptera; family Tachinidae; genus Tachina; species Tachina lurida. The sequence goes on along the minus strand of OX101754.1, from coordinate 61,176,052 downwards.
AGTGTGGCATGAAGGTCTTATTTTAAAATTGAAATCATATTTACCAATAAATTTTCTGAAGCTATTAGAAAGTTATATTACTACCCGGAAGTTTACGGTTGTGGAAGGAGACTTCATGAGTGTGCCCGAATCTATATCATCCGGTGTGCCACAGGGGAGCATACTGGGGCCAGTTTTGTATTTGATTTACACTTGTGATATGCCTTTGAGCAGCAATATTCATACATCTACGTTTGCCGATGATACAGCCTGCCTTAGTATGCACGAAAACCCTCACGAGGCTTCCCGATATCTACAAGAACATATTACACAACTGGAACTATGGTTAAATTTATGGAGAATCAAAGTAAACGAGCAAAAGTGTGTCCAGGTAACATTTACCCTGCGAAGAGATACTTGTTCCCCTATTCGAATCAACAATCAAGTTGTTCTTCAACATTCACACGTAAAATACCTTGGTATACACCTTGATCGACGGCTTACATGGAAGCCCCATATTGACTCAAAGCTAACACAAATGAAACTGAAATTAACTCAGCTACATTGGCTGATTGGTAGAAATTCTTCACTCAGTCTAGATTGTAAACTTTTAATATACAAGACGATTTTGAAACCAATATGGTGCTACGGAATACAGTTATGGGGCACTGCTTCAGCTTCTAATGTCGAGAGAATCCAACGAAGGCAAAACAAAATTTTACGCTTAATAACATTGGCTCCATGGTATATAAAAAATTCAAATATACATCGTGATTTAAATATGCCACTAGTGACTGAAGAAATTGCAAAATACGCTGGCAAATATTTAACAAAACTCGAGTCACATCCTAATCCGCTTGCCCGTAATATTTTGAACTTTACTGGACACATCCGCCTAAAAAAGAGGGACACATGGGCTCTTATTCATAGCACTCCAGATGGGACTTCTTGAAAATACTTTATTTTTTTCCTTTTGACTATCACTACTTATGTATTATATATAACTATTACTAAGCTTATGTCCGACACTGGTCGGGCCTAATTATATTTTTAGATTTAAGATTTGAATACTTATTGTTAGTTCATATATGAAGATACAATAAATAAAAAATCATGCATTCAAAAAAAAAAAAAAAATTAATGGCCGCGTCTCGATTTAATAACTATTGTGGAAAAATTTTAGTATACATCACAAATCCACTTTACCTTGTAAGCCTACAATTAAACAGGTATACTTTGAGTTCGTATACAAGTAACTCTCGCGAACGTGGAAATATTGTTGATTAAACTCGTATGTATAACGTAACCTAGGTGAATTTTGTTAACACAAGGGAAAATCAAAACCTTTAAAACGAACAATCATCGTAAAACAAATAAACAACCACCAAAATAAATAAATAACAGATCATCCATCTAATGAGCACTTAACATACAGTTTTATAAATCATTTAATGAAAGGACCGGAACGTGACTTAATGGATCAAGAAAGAGGAAGTTTAACTTTTACAGCACACCTTTAATTAGCACGGCAGCGGTGGAGGCCTTCCTCATATGCCGGTAAGTGCTTTATTGTATAATTAGTGTCCTCTAAGTTCGCGTTGTTATGGTGATGTACAGTGATTGGCAATAGGAGAAATCAATTGCCTAACGATATTTGCTCACTATCACTGGTTGTCCGGACGTAATGAGCAAGTATACTCGTTGTAGGTTCTAAAATTTATATGTATGAATGTATTTATATTAGTTGAAGAAATATTTTCATACATCTATATATAACCATTGTACATCATTATTATGTTGCGGACTGTCCTACGGTTTGTTTCGGGATTAACATTGTTTGGTTCTTCACTGGCATCCATACGTAATAAAGTAATTTCGCAGTCGCAAACGTAGTTATTGTAATATAATTGTTCACAATTATGAGTTACATCATTAGAACAATAAAACCGTCGTAATATTCTGGGCAATTTGTTTCTAATTAGTATTTCCATTGTATAACCCAGAGTTATTAATAAATTTTAAATACGAGCCATAGAACGAACCAATGTTGATTGAACTTTATAAAACTGGAGAGAATGTAACGAAGTGTCAAAATCGGTTTTATGGATGAAATTTTTAAACACACACATACTTATTCATACATATGTACATATATTTCTACAATTATTGTCATTAATAATAACCCAGCCTTAAAGTACGCGTGCGCGTAAGAGATAGCTAGCGTGCACCAACTTCGCGAGTATTTGTTGAAAACATACATATGTACCAAGGCACATTCACAAGGTAGTAGCGGAAATTCAGCTGAGCTATTTTTTTTTTAATTAAAGTTCATTAGAAACTTCAAAAATTTTTTACGAAAGAGAAATTAAAAGAAAATGTTAAAAAATTTCAGTATGAAAAATATTTTATTGAAATAAATTCTGTGAAAACAAATTTAAAAATATGAAAAAAACTATTAAAAAATTGTGAGAATTCCTAAACGTTGCAAATTTTGTTAGTGGTAGCTGCCGTGGAGAAATATTTTCAAATTTATGTGAATCAATTTTATTATTATTGTGTTAAACAAATTCTATTTTAGAAGTTTTGGATGAACTAAAACCCATGTTTTTTTCATTGTTGTATTTTTTCATTGTTTTTGTAATCCTGATATTACCTGGAAATGAATTTGCCTTGATATGTACGTTCCAAAACCATTAAAAAAAATTTTGTATTATTATCGACAATAAATAACAAAAAAAAAAGAAAAAAAAACAGTAGCAAATTGATTGACTCGTTTTTGGTTTTGATGACATTTATTTTATTCGTTAAAATTTTTGCTGAACGCGCTGAACATACTGCATTCTTTTGTATGTCGTTTTAACCCTGGTATATTCCTTTTTGAGGAAGCATTTATTTCGTCAGCACGTGTTCCTCGAGTCACAACTGGTAGAATTTGACGGAAATCTCCTGAGAACAGAATTGTACATCCACCCAGAGGTGAATTTTTGTTGCGCAAATCGCTCATTGTCCTGTCCAGTGCTTCCCCTGGAGCTCGAAGCGTTTTCTGGAAATGAAAGAGTGTGGTTATCTCATGAGACTGTATTCAAACTATTAGAAAGTGATGTTGCAAAGAAAAAAGGCCGTCCTTATGTGGGTTATAGCGAGGGAAGTGAGCGACAAAAAAGAAAAATGGCTTCGGAAGTGTCGTCCGAACAAGGAAATAATACCAAGCTATTGATTCATGCTGCTTCTATTTCAGCTAATTTATCAAAAAAAAATGATTTGAATTTTATTTTAAAGAAAGCTGTTTCATCTCCATTTCAACCAACTGAAATGAGAAAAAAAATAACTTCTAACGAGAATAGGCCACTACCGCTCTCCCCTGAAGAAGCATTAAGCTTTTTGCTCGAGAATAGTTTAACAAGACAACAGTATACTAACATAAGAGAGATGAATAAGTCAAGAAACTGTGATATTTTTCCCAATTACAAAAAAATTCAAAAGAGCAAGTTGGAATGCCGACCCGATGGACTAACGGTAACGGATTCATCAGCACATGTTCCTCTCCAAAGTTTGGTCAATCATATAGCAAAAAGAATTTTGTCATACCAGGAAAAAGTTCTGATGGGAATGGATGAGGTCAATGAAGTCAATTTGGTTCTAAGTTACGGTTTCGACGGTTCCACAGGACAAAGTGCATTTAAACAAATATTTAACAGCAATGCCCCTGAAAGTTTATATAACTCGCTCTTTGTAACCTCAGTTATACCATTAAAAATAGTCACGTCAAGTAATGCAATCGTTTGGATTAACTGTACTCCTCAATCCGTCCGTTTTTGCCGACCACTTAAAATTGAATTTATAAAGGAAACCAAATAGCATATATTGAAAGAAAAAACAAATCTGGATGTGCAAATATCAAATCTTAAGCCTTTGGAATATTATATGGTAAACGGCAGAAATATTACTGTGAAGTAGGAGCTTATTATGAGTTTAATTGATGGAAAAGTGTTGAACGTACTTACGGAAACAAAGAGTACTCAGTCGTGTCCGATATGTGGTGGAAATCCGAAACAGTTTTTGTAGGTAAAAGATTTAAGCTCATCGGTGTTGCAGCCAAAATTGGATGCTTTAAAATATGGTATAAGCCCATTACACGCCTGGATTCGATGTTTTGAATTTGTTCTTAATCTTTCATATAGACTTAATATTAAAAAATGACAAATTCGGAGTGCTGAGGACAAACTTCTTATGCTAAAGAGAAAGGGTGTAATTCAAGAACAATTTTGGCAAAAAATGGGCCTACATGTCCATAAGCCGAAAAGTAATGGGAGCGGCTCCACGAACGACGGCAATACGGCACGAAAAGCATTTTCTAATCCGGAATTATTTTCTTCTATAACCAACATTAATATCGAACTTATAAAACATTTACATATAATTCTTATCACAATTAACTCTGAATTTGAAATAAGTGTCGACCACTTGAAAAAATTTTGCTATAAAACTGCAGATATATATTTTAAAAATTACGAATGGTACCCAATGTCAGCGACCTTGCATAAAATTTTAGCACATTCTTCTCAAATATTGCAAGCGGATGTGCTGGTGAAAGTGCTTCTAAGGCCAGAAATAAATTTTATAAAAAGGACCGCATTGATAATGCACGAATATCAAGTATATATCTGAAAAATCATCTTTCAAAAAAGAGAAGTTTGCAGCTTCCAAGAGAAGTTATTTCTCTTTTAAAGATTCCTGAAATCCCTGAGTATCAACTACCAAGTACATCAAGTGCAGCTATAAATAAAGATATTTCAGATTCTGAAGAGAACGCAGAGGATTCATTTAATTTAAATATCGAATTAGAAGTTGATGAAACAGGAAATGCTAAAGTAAGAATTCATTACAAAAGACAATATTTTGTACGTATTAATTAAATTTTCTTTTTTAGATTGATTAAATATTAAATATATAATCCAAACACATAGTTGTTGTGAACACTCACACAGCTGTGCACAACAAGAAATTTATTCGGTTTTTAAGTAATTTTCTGAAATGTATTAATATGAATTATTTTGTGATTTAAAGTTAGTTGCTAAAAAAATGTTATCTCGAACAGAATGATGCAATTATTGCTAAATTTCAAGAGCCGCCTATCACCATGCATACATTTCCTGTCATCAGAGGTGGGTGTGGCAGTAGGCGGATTGACTTGAAATGTTTACTGAAGTCTTTGGTGGGCATTTATAGTGACCTAATTGAAAGACGGAAACTTATTATTTTCCAGTGAACATCAACCATTAATCCACCTGCTGAGATAGGCGTGGCACTGCCCGATTGACTTAAATTTTTTACTGAAGACTTAGAAACTCATTATTATCATATGCACGAAATTTGAAAGGTGTAGCTGTTTCCTGTGATTTATTGCCTCAAAAACCTGTCATTGGCCCCACTGTGCATTCGTTAGGTGTTTATGGATACACAAATAAAAGCATGTTTTTAGGCTTATACCTACACAATCCAAATTTGACATTTGGCTTGGTATAATGACATTAGTCACCTGGTTTAGTGCTGCCACCTAATAAATGCGCCTTGGTACCCATATTTAAGTGAGCTTTTTGTACCTGTCAGACAGAGTGTACGTATCAGTTGGTCAGTAAGTCTCTCTTTTTATTAATTTTTTCTTCTAATGTGTCACTACTATTTTTTCAGATTTTACTACTTGAAATAGAGAATATTTGTGTATTTTTTAAATGTATTAATATATGTATATGTACATACATATAGATAAATATGTGTATGTATGTAGAAATTAGTTCATAATCATAATAATCAACTACTCTAGAAAATCGATCTCAAATAACACAGTTACCTCTATCATCAATTCACCATCGGTGTTTTCATAAAGTATCAGAAACATTAGAATATCTTTGGGAGAATTTACACATTCAGATGTAATCATTTCTCACTTAAAAAAGGTCCTCATCACCATCAAACATATCTGTATACAATACATTCATTAGTTGGGGTGATCCATATACAATTGCTGTCTACAAATTAATGATTAGAAAAAAGCTTCTCATCACCTTCTAACAGGTTTTCTATTTTTGTTTTTGTACAGCAGGTGTATAATATTGTCGAACCGTATTCAAAATGAGGTTTGATAATTACATTATAAATATTAATCGCGGTATTTATAGATAGTTTATTTCTTATTCTTTTAAAATAACCAATTTTTTTGCCGATCTTTTTACATACATATTCAATGTGATCATTAAATTTCAAGTCACTGTCTATCACGAAACCTAGGTATTTTATATTTTTTACCTTTTCTATTTCTCTATTATTAATTTTAATTACAACATCGGTGTTTGCATTTATTTCCATTAATTTTGTTTTGCTCTCGTTTAATTTTAATTTATTAATTTTGAACCATTTATTAACTTTTTCTAAGTCGTGCATCATGTTATCTTGACAATTTTTTTCATTTTCAGCAATAGCATAAACTAGTTATCATCTGCGTATAATACTATTTCACATTTATCTAACACATTTGGCAAATCATTAATATATATTATGAATAGTAGTGCACCAAGAATTGAGCCTTGAGGAACACCATAATCATTATTTGTTGTACGTGATCTTATTTATTAGCGTTGTTTGTCTTCTGTTCGTTAAATAAGTTTGAAACCACATTAGTTCTTTATTCTGTATACCATAAGTAGTGTAGTAATGGGGGCCTGCGACATGTTTTGGGAATTCAAAACCGGGAAAAATCAAAAAGGGTGGCAACCCTGTTACAAATGGGGGGATTTTGGGGATTTTCATGCTGAGATTTTTTTTGGTGGTGTGTGTGTGTGTGACTTTGATTCTTTGTTTATGTGTATGTATGTATACTTGTGTGTACAGCTTTTGTTGTTATTGTAGAGAAGCGTTGTGCTTACAGTGTATGCATGTATGTATATGTGTGTGTGTGTGTGTGTGAGAGTGTTTGTGTATGTATTTACTTATATTTTTGATGGTGTCTGATACTTTTGTTGTAGTGGCGGACAATCATTATACCCAGTATGAAATATTGATGGTGAAAAATGTGCTGACTAGCTTTTGACTAGCTTGTAACCAGTACTACTCTATAATTATCCCTCATACAATACTTTGAAACCCTACTAATAAAAATACAATTCACTAGGTAGTGACTACGTTGTTCTTATGGGGTCATGAGACATACTAACCAGACAGTTAGTTACTGGTAGATTTCTATAATTTACGTACATACAAGCGTATATATATTGACAAGTTATTCCCAATTCCACCTCTCTCCTTCTTTTATACTGACGGATAGAAGAAAACTTATTATACCAAAATTGTTACTAGAATTTTAGTGTTAACACAAAGACACTTGCTCCCAGTCTGACTGCAGGGTAGTAACAAGGGATCTGTGTATTTGTGTGTATGTAGTGATTGTTATTTGATAGGCTTTGGGTTGCTGTTTTGAGTTATCGTTGGTATGCTTATGTAGGGTTATTGTATGCATTTATGCTTGCGATCTCTGGGGAAATAATCTAATAGCTACAGAGAGTGGCAACCCTGTTGTACATGGAAGTGGGTAGGGAATGTATTTGGTAATGTATGTATATGTTGCTGTATTAATGTATGTGATTGTATCTTTTTTACTTTGAAGAATATCATTGCTTGTGTGTATTGTTTGGCCATCGAGAGTTTTTCATACATATTTACATATGAATGTGTATATGTTTTCTAGGCTATTGACGTTGCTATTCTTATGTAGATAGAAAATATTGTGTTGGCATAGATTTTATATGTACAAGTAAATTTCAGATGTTAAATGTTTTGAATAAAATCAGGTTGATAAGCAGAGCTTTTAATGATATTTTTATTTCAGTATATTACACTTTAATGTAATGATTATAGGAAGTAGCTTTTGGAGAAATACAGGAAAAATTTTTCTCGTACCTTTGTATTACAAACTGATGATAGAGATTTTGTTCTGGGTGTTGCTGTGTATATGAATTTCACCATATATCGTAATACCAACAGAGAATTGTGGAAATGTGTATGTGTGTGTGTGTGTGTCTGTGTGTATGTATGTGTATGAATTTCACCATATATCGTAATACTAACAGAGAATTGTGGAAATGTGTGTGTGTGTGTGTGTGTGTGTGTGTGTGTGTGTGTGTATGAATTTCATCATATGTCGTAATAAATTACTACGACATTCTCATATAAAGTATATAAGTAGAAGAAATAATGTAGACTGTCATCAGTCTGCTTTGATATCTCAACAAGTGACAACCTATTTTCCCATCCAAAATTTCTAAAGTGTTTGAAATCCAAAAACTATAAAAGTGCTAGAACTAATTAAATAAATTGTTTATAACTAAAATAAATTGTTTATAAATAAAATAATTAAATAAATTGTTTATAAATAAAATAATTAAATTAATTAAAAATATATAAAATGAATACTAAAAGTTGTGGAATCTGCAATAAAGTCTTTATGACTCAAACAAAACTAAATCAGCATATGGAAACGCACTCATATGGAACTAGTAAGCTTGATCTTCAAAAGAAATATTGTGAGGATTGTAATGAGATGATCCCATCAAATGGTTACATGGCTCATGTCAGAACCACAAAACATAAAAACAGTTGTCACCTAGAACAGATTGGAGATCTTCTCACTAAAAGAGCGAGCAACTTCAATGGGAGGATCGAGACATATATCCTCCTCAACAAAAATGAGGGTGTTATGTTTCCGGAGCAGTTTCTGAAATCTGCCAAGAGCTCTATACTACAACAGCTAATTGAATGTAGTAGGATACATACTACATTTAAATTTAATATGGAGCTCATATGCGATTATATGAAGACGGTGAATGATAAGATGAATGTTTCCCAACTCGTACATATTTCAAAAATGATGTTGGTGACTTTGTCTGATGACATAGAGGATATGTACAAGAAACAGGCCGAGGAGCTAAGAGCTAAAATGGAAGAATTTCAAGAGAGGGATAGCGGATGGACCTTGATTTCAATAAATTTCCTTGAAGTTAATATAAACAAGGCGTCCATAATAAGAGGATCGAGCTTTATCCCTCTCCCAAAAAATATTGCAGCAAAACATGCATGCATAAATCTCAAAACCAATGATGTTTATTGCTTTAAATGGTGTATCATTGCGGCTTTGTACACAAATAGTACTTTAGATCGAAGACAACAGAAAAACTGTAGAAATTACAATATTAAAAACATTTCTGATGAGAATATTAGTATAGGGGCAGTTGTATTAAATTTTGAAGGCCTAGAGTTTCCACTCCCATTGAAGCAGATTAAACAATTCGAACGGCAAAATAAAATGAGCATCAACGTATTTGGTCACAATGGAACATCGCTTATAGGACCATACTACATAACAAAAGGAGAACAACATGTTCATATTAATCTGTTATTGCTCCAGTCCGATGAAAACTTCCACTATGTGCTCATCACGGATATATCAAAGTAAGTTTAATTTGTGCATTTATGCAAAATGTGTTTTCATCTCTATTTAAATAGTTACTTCTTACTGTTATATTTATTTATTTCTTATTGGTATTTTCTATATTTTCTTCAGACTTCTTCGTTCCAACATAACATCACACAAAAGTAAGATACATATTTGCAACACCTGCTTATTTTATACACATGATGATTATGTGTATAATCACCACAAAAATGTTTGTGGGAAAAAAGTCATCAGAATGCCCGAAGATGAAACTATCATCAAGTTTCAAAACTACTACAAACAGTTAGATGTACCATTTGTAATCTACGCAGACTTCGAGTCTATTTTGGAAAAGGTTGATGATCCCGTAAGTAAAAGCACTACAAATGTACAGAAACATCATGCTTGTGCATTCGCATATTTTATTAATTGTAGCTTTAAGAAAGAAAATAATTTATATAGACAATATTTTGGTGAAGATTCGGCTAACATATTTATCAAAAAAATAGTTGAAGATTGTACAGATATTTATCTAAATTATTTACTTAAAGTTAAGAAAATGTTCATGACTCCAATAGAAATAACTCAATATAATAATGCCCAAAATTGTCATATATGTAAGAAAATATTAAATAATGATAAAGTTAGAGATCATTGTCATCTTACGGGTAATTATCGTGGGGCAGCTCATAGCGACTGTAATTTGAATTATAAAACACCTCATTTTATACCGGTTATCTTGCATAATCTTTCTGCATACGATATGCACTTATTTTTCAAAGAACTTTCTACTATAAAAAATTCCACAATAAAAGTAATTCCCCAGAACACAGAGCGTTATATTTCTCTTTCAATTTTCATCAGTTTAGATGCAAAACATGGATTTCAAATAAGATTTATAGACTCGTTTAGATTTATGGCTTCGAGCTTAGATACGCTAGCGAAAAATCTTGATAGCAATGATTTTAATACTATTCGATCATATTTCGTTGATGAAGCTCATTTCAACCTGATTAGAAGAAAGGGTGTATTTCCGTACTCTTACATGGATTCCATGACAAAGTTTAAGGAAATTCAACTCCCTAGTAGAGAAGAGTTCTTCAATATTCTAACGAATGAAGAATGTGATGTAGTCGAGTATGAACATGCTCAAAAAATATGGAGAGAGTTTAACTGTAAAACCCTCCTTGACTATACTGAACTCTATTTAAAGACAGATGTTCTTCTTTTAACCGACGTGTTTGAAAATTTTAGGAAAATTTGTAAAGATATATACGATTTGGACCCCTGCCACTATTATACAGCACCAGGCTTATCTTGGGATGCAATGTTGAAAACCACAGAAGTTTCACTCGAACTGTTCACTGATTCCGAAATGTATATGTTTATGCAAAACGGAATAAGAGGTGGACTAGTTCAATGCTCGCAAAGATATTCGAAGGCGAATAATAAGTATTTAGAAGATTTTGATGCATCAAAACCATCAGAATTTCTTGTATATTTAGACGCTAACAATTTGTATGGTTGGGCGATGTCGGAATATCTTCCTTGCGGTGAATTTGAGTGGGTATGTGATACTGATTTTGATGTTAAAAAAATTTCTGATACTGCAGAGTACGGGTACATTTTGGAAGTGGATATAGATTATCCCGATTCAGTGCATGATCTACATAATGATTTGCCATTTTGTCCTCAAAATAAGCCCGTGGGGGGATCCAAAATCAAAAAATTAGTTGCAGACTTACACTCAAAAACAAATTACACCATACACTATAGAGTTTTAAAACAAGCCATTTCAAATGGCCTCATCTTAAAACAAATCCATAGAATACTCAGATTTAAGCAATCCCCTTGGCTTAAAAAATATATTGACTTAAACACATTTCATAGGACAAAAGCTAAAAATAATTTTGAAAAAGATTTCTTTAAACTTTTAAACAATGCTGTTTACGGGAAGACAATGGAAAACATTGAAAAACGTAGGGACATTAGAATTACTTCATCTTGGGAAACAACAAACAGGAATCATTTGGGGCTCAGAGCATTAATTGCGAAACCAAATTTTATACAGTTAACAAAATTTTCTGACGATATGTATGCGGTAGAGTTAGAAAAAATGGAACCACTATATGATAAGCCTATATATGTTGGTTTCACAGTACTGGAGTTATCCAAGTGGAGAATGTATGACTTCCATTATGGCTTCATGAAGCCTAAATTTGGAGAGAACATTTCTCTCAACTATATGGATACTGACTCATTTATTTATTCAATTAAAACTGATGATTTTTACGATGACATCCGTAATGATATTAGTTTGAATTTTGATACGTCAGAATATCCTGTAGATAACCAATTTCGTTTACCGCTACTCAATAAGAAGGTTTTGGGAATGATGAAAGATGAAAACAATGGGGATATAATGACAGAGTTTGTTGGTTTAAGAGCAAAAATGTATTCTCTGTCGACTCTTCGCTCGGAAGCTGTTAAAAAATCTAAAGGGGTCAAAAAGTCTGTAATTAAAAAGTTGTCCATTAATGATTACAAAAGTTGCTTATTTCAATCCAAAATTATCTCGGATGAAATGTTTTTGTTTAGATCTAAAACACATCAACTATATACACAAAAACTACATAAAATAGCACTTAGCTTTTCTGATGATAAGAGAAATATAATGAAAGATAAAATTAAAACGCGTGCTTGGGGACATTACATAGACCGAAACAATGAAACAATGGATGTAGAATAGAATGCTTCCTACTAAATTGCATGTAAGATGACAAAGACAATTTAATTTTGTACTAATTGTATTTATTTGTTAATGTATTTCTTTAATTATTTATTATTTACTTATAAGCAATATTATTTAATTTATTTATTTATTATTTCTTTAATTATTTATTAATTTATTTATTATTTACTTATTTGTTTATTAATTAATTTATGTATTTAGTATTTATTTATTTGTTTATTAATTTATTTCTTTATTTATTTATTAATTTATTTATTGTTTATGTATTTGTTTATGAATTTATCTATTAATTTTAGTTTTTTATTCACACAAAAACATGTAAAAATTGAATGGCTTAAAACTTTTATCTTTTTACCTACACCTAAATTATTTGTAAATTAAAATCAAATATTCGATTAATGATCTTTTTTCTTTTTATATCTATATATTTTTATTTATACATAGAGTTAAATTTGTATTAGTACTAAGATTTTTAAGAAAAATGTTAAATAAAATATTGAAAAAATATTAAAATATGTAAATGGTTTTTTATTTCAGCTTAAAATTACTAAATATTAATTGTAACTACAAATGTCTACATTTTTATATTTTGTTTCTCTATTGGCTTTACTTCGCTAGATCAAAAATTTTTCTTTTTTGTTTTCATATCACTTAAACATATACAGTCTTGTTATCTTTGAGAGGTCCTACACAAGAGGAATTGAATTTCACAATATTATAAAATTCCATTAAATTTCATTAGATATTTTCTTGTCAACACCAACTGTTTTAAAATTTTCTCATCCATGTTTAATAAATAAAAGGTATCAGCTATTAGATGAGGTATCAGCTATTAGATCAGCTTATTAGCACCTGGTCTGGTTTTCAGATCAGCTTTTCAGGACCTGGTCTGGTTTTCAGATCAGCTTTTTAGGACCTGGTCTGGTTTTCAGATCAGCTTTTTAGGACCTGGTCTGGTTTTCAGATCAGCTTTTCAGGACCTGGTCTGGTTTTCAGATCAGCTTTTTAGGACCTGGTCTGGTTTTCAGATCAGCTTTTCAGGACCTGGTCTGGTTTTCAGATCAGCTTTTCAGGACCTGGTCTGGTTTTCAGATCAGCTTTTCAGGACCTGGTCTGGTTTTCAGATCAGGTTATCAGGTATCAAATCAGGTTATTAGGTAGCTGGTCTGGTTTTCAGATCAGCTTATCAGTACCTGGTCTGGTTTTCAGATCAGGTTATCAGGTATCAAATCAGGTTATTAGGTATCTGGTCTGGTTTTCAGATCAGGTTATCTGATTCAGATTGAGTTATCAGTTTACAATTAGCTAGTCATTTATAAAATTTATATGAATGAAGTTTCAGGTCAGATGAAATAACTAAAATCAATCTCTTATGAGCAGTAATTTATATAGTTATGAAATAGTCAAATTGTTTTCTAAAACGAACATCATTTAATTTATCATCAAAATAAACCATATTTATCATTCCAACACTATACAAATTTCTTTAAACTTTTCAAAATTCTTATTACTGACAACATTATCCCTATAGACGAGCTTAATATTTTTCTCATCTTGCTTAAACATTATAATAACATTTGCATTGTCTCTTGTTAAATGCTTACAGCGGTATTCATAAAAATTTTAAACAGCATTTTGAATGTTGTTTAAGCAAAATTCGCTAAATTTTAGCTTAAAAACGTTTTTTAATTTAAACCTTGTTTAATTCACCAAATCCTAAAAATTAACTGCACCCATACTTAAAATAATTTTGAGTTAACGTTGTAATTTTGCTTCATGTTTATTTGCATTTTTAACTTTGCCTATATGTATGTATGTATGTATGCATGTATGTATGTATTTATGTATGTATTAGGAATTATACTAGAAGTTGGGCACAAGTAGAATGAGTCATCATTCTTCTGTCGCCCCATACAAAAATATACACGTACATATGTATATATATTATTCTGCTTTTCACATGCAGCATCAGCAAATATCATACTTGAAATTCTTTAAGCTTCAATACGTAAAAAAATAAATGTATAATATGCTATTCTTTTAATTATGAAATTAACTTCTTCAGATAATCATATTCGACTTGGTATAGATAATTTTAGTATAAATATATGTTTTTACACCTGAGATAGTAGTAGTGAACTCCCACTCCCACACCAATTAAAATTTTAAAGACCGACAAAGGACCCCCACAAATTATTAGAAACCCCCAATTCCCTGACAGACTCGAATTCCCATAGACAGACAGACATCAACAAATTTTTCGTCGGCTTTAGAAACATTTTATTTTCACGTTTTTCCCGTCGGCATTATTAAAAATGTTTTTTATTTAACATTTTTACCGTCCACATTATGAAAAATCAATTTCATGATTTTCCCGTCGGCGTTACAAAAATATTTATTTCCACGTTTTAAACGTCAGATTTACATAAATATTTAATTTCACATTTTTACAGTCCACCTTACGAAAAATCATTGTCACATAAAACGGACTTATTAATCCACCCTCGTATGTACTAAAGAAACAAAAAACACAAAAAAAAAAAAGTTAATGTAAACAAAAACAAAAACAAAAAAAAAAAAAAAAAAAAAAAAAAAAAAAACGGACTTATTGATCCACCCTCGTAGGGTATCAAATTTCACAAATTTCCAAGAATTTTAAAATTTTAAAATTTTAATTACCCAAATTTCAAATTTTAATTGGTGTGGGAGTGGGAGTTCACTACTACTATCTCAGGTGTAAAAACATATATTTATACTAAAATTATCTATACCAAGTCGAATATGATTATCTGAAGAAGTTAATTTCATAATTAAAAGAATAGCATATTATACATTTATTTTTTTACGTATTGAAGCTTAAAGAATTTCAAGTATGATATTTGCTGATGCTGCATGTGAAAAGCAGAATAATATATATACATATGTACGTGTATATTTTTGTATGGGGCGACAGAAGAATGATGACTCATTCTACTTGTGCCCAACTTCTAGTATAATTCCTAATACATACATAAATACATACATACATGCATACATACATACATACATATAGGCAAAGTTAAAAATGCAAATAAACATGAAGCAAAATTACAACGTTAACTCAAAATTATTTTAAGTATGGGTGCAGTTAATTTTTAGGATTTGGTGAATTAAACAAGGTTTAAATTAAAAAACGTTTTTAAGCTAAAATTTAGCGAATTTTGCTTAAACAACATTCAAAATGCTGTTTAAAATTTTTATGAATACCGCTGTAAGCATTTAACAAGAGACAATGCAAATGTTATTATAATGTTTAAGCAAGATGAGAAAAATATTAAGCTCGTCTATAGGGATAATGTTGTCAGTAATAAGAATTTTGAAAAGTTTAAAGAAATTTGTATAGTGTTGGAATGATAAATATGGTTTATTTTGATGATAAATTAAATGATGTTCGTTTTAGAAAACAATTTGACTATTTCATAACTATATAAATTACTGCTCATAAGAGATTGATTTTAGTTATTTCATCTGACCTGAAACTTCATTCATATAAATTTTATAAATGACTAGCTAATTGTAAACTGATAACTCAATCTGAATCAGATAACCTGATCTGAAAACCAGACCAGATACCTAATAACCTGATTTGATACCTGATAACCTGATCTGAAAACCAGACCAGGTACTGATAAGCTGATCTGAAAACCAGACCAGCTACCTAATAACCTGATTTGATACCTGATAACCTGATCTGAAAACCAGACCAGGTCCTGAAAAGCTGATCTGAAAACCAGACCAGGTCCTGAAAAGCTGATCTGAAAACCAGACCAGGTCCTGAAAAGCTGATCTGAAAACCAGACCAGGTCCTAAAAAGCTGATCTGAAAACCAGACCAGGTCCTGAAAAGCTGATCTGAAAACCAGACCAGGTCCTAAAAAGCTGATCTGAAAACCAGACCAGGTCCTAAAAAGCTGATCTGAAAACCAGACCAGGTCCTGAAAAGCTGATCTGAAAACCAGACCAGGTGCTAATAAGCTGATCTAATAGCTGATACCTCATCTAATAGCTGATACCTTTTATTTATTAAACATGGATGAGAAAATTTTAAAACAGTTGGTGTTGACAAGAAAATATCTAATGAAATTTAATGGAATTTTATAATATTGTGAAATTCAATTCCTCTTGTGTAGGACCTCTCAAAGATAACAAGACTGTATATGTTTAAGTGATATGAAAACAAAAAAGAAAAATTTTTGATCTAGCGAAGTAAAGCCAATAGAGAAACAAAATATAAAAATGTAGACATTTGTAGTTACAATTAATATTTAGTAATTTTAAGCTGAAATAAAAAACCATTTACATATTTTAATATTTTTTCAATATTTTATTTAACATTTTTCTTAAAAATCTTAGTACTAATACAAATTTAACTCTATGTATAAATAAAAATATATAGATATAAAAAGAAAAAAGATCATTAATCGAATATTTGATTTTAATTTACAAATAATTTAGGTGTAGGTAAAAAGATAAAAGTTTTAAGCCATTCAATTTTTACATGTTTTTGTGTGAATAAAAAACTAAAATTAATAGATAAATTCATAAACAAATACATAAACAAATACATAAATAAATAAAGAAATAAATTAATAAACAAATAAATAAATACTAAATACATAAATTAATTAATAAACAAATAAGTAAATAATAAATAAATTAATAAATAATTAAAGAAATAATAAATAAATAAATTAAATAATATTGCTTATAAGTAAATAATAAATAATTAAAGAAATACATTAACAAATAAATACAATTAGTACAAAATTAAATTGTCTTTGTCATCTTACATGCAATTTAGTAGGAAGCATTCTATTCTACATCCATTGTTTCATTGTTTCGGTCTATGTAATGTCCCCAAGCACGCGTTTTAATTTTATCTTTCATTATATTTCTCTTATCATCAGAAAAGCTAAGTGCTATTTTATGTAGTTTTTGTGTATATAGTTGATGTGTTTTAGATCTAAACAAAAACATTTCATCCGAGATAATTTTGGATTGAAATAAGCAACTTTTGTAATCATTAATGGACAACTTTTTAATTACAGACTTTTTGACCCCTTTAGATTTTTTAACAGCTTCCGAGCGAAGAGTCGACAGAGAATACATTTTTGCTCTTAAACCAACAAACTCTGTCATTATATCCCCATTGTTTTCATCTTTCATCATTCCCAAAACCTTCTTATTGAGTAGCGGTAAACGAAATTGGTTATCTACAGGATATTCTGACGTATCAAAATTCAAACTAATATCATTACGGATGTCATCGTAAAAATCATCAGTTTTAATTGAATAAATAAATGAGTCAGTATCCATATAGTTGAGAGAAATGTTCTCTCCAAATTTAGGCTTCATGAAGCCATAATGGAAGTCATACATTCTCCACTTGGATAACTCCAGTACTGTGAAACCAACATATATAGGCTTATCATATAGTGGTTCCATTTTTTCTAACTCTACCGCATACATATCGTCAGAAAATTTTGTTAACTGTATAAAATTTGGTTTCGCAATTAATGCTCTGAGCCCCAAATGATTCCTGTTTGTTGTTTCCCAAGATGAAGTAATTCTAATGTCCCTACGTTTTTCAATGTTTTCCATTGTCTTCCCGTAAACAGCATTGTTTAAAAGTTTAAAGAAATCTTTTTCAAAATTATTTTTAGCTTTTGTCCTATGAAATGTGTTTAAGTCAATATATTTTTTAAGCCAAGGGGATTGCTTAAATCTGAGTATTCTATGGATTTGTTTTAAGATGAGGCCATTTGAAATGGCTTGTTTTAAAACTCTATAGTGTATGGTGTAATTTGTTTTTGAGTGTAAGTCTGCAACTAATTTTTTGATTTTGGATCCCCCCACGGGCTTATTTTGAGGACAAAATGGCAAATCATTATGTAGATCATGCACTGAATCGGGATAATCTATATCCACTTCCAAAATGTACCCGTACTCTGCAGTATCAGAAATTTTTTTAACATCAAAATCAGTATCACATACCCACTCAAATTCACCGCAAGGAAGATATTCCGACATCGCCCAACCATACAAATTGTTAGCGTCTAAATATACAAGAAATTCTGATGGTTTTGATGCATCAAAATCTTCTAAATACTTATTATTCGCCTTCGAATATCTTTGCGAGCATTGAACTAGTCCACCTCTTATTCCGTTTTGCATAAACATATACATTTCGGAATCAGTGAACAGTTCGAGTGAAACTTCTGTGGTTTTCAACATTGCATCCCAAGATAAGCCTGGTGCTGTATAATAGTGGCAGGGGTCCAAATCGTATATATCTTTACAAATTTTCCTAAAATTTTCAAACACGTCGGTTAAAAGAAGAACATCTGTCTTTAAATAGAGTTCAGTATAGTCAAGGAGGGTTTTACAGTTAAACTCTCTCCATATTTTTTGAGCATGTTCATACTCGACTACATCACATTCTTCATTCGTTAGAATATTGAAGAACTCTTCTCTACTAGGGAGTTGAATTTCCTTAAACTTTGTCATGGAATCCATGTAAGAGTACGGAAATACACCCTTTCTTCTAATCAGGTTGAAATGAGCTTCATCAACGAAATATGATCGAATAGTATTAAAATCATTGCTATCAAGATTTTTCGCTAGCGTATCTAAGCTCGAAGCCATAAATCTAAACGAGTCTATAAATCTTATTTGAAATCCATGTTTTGCATCTAAACTGATGAAAATTGAAAGAGAAATATAACGCTCTGTGTTCTGGGGAATTACTTTTATTGTGGAATTTTTTATAGTAGAAAGTTCTTTGAAAAATAAGTGCATATCGTATGCAGAAAGATTATGCAAGATAACCGGTATAAAATGAGGTGTTTTATAATTCAAATTACAGTCGCTATGAGCTGCCCCACGATAATTACCCGTAAGATGACAATGATCTCTAACTTTATCATTATTTAATATTTTCTTACATATATGACAATTTTGGGCATTATTATATTGAGTTATTTCTATTGGAGTCATGAACATTTTCTTAACTTTAAGTAAATAATTTAGATAAATATCTGTACAATCTTCAACTATTTTTTTGATAAATATGTTAGCCGAATCTTCACCAAAATATTGTCTATATAAATTATTTTCTTTCTTAAAGCTACAATTAATAAAATATGCGAATGCACAAGCATGATGTTTCTGTACATTTGTAGTGCTTTTACTTACGGGATCATCAACCTTTTCCAAAATAGACTCGAAGTCTGCGTAGATTACAAATGGTACATCTAACTGTTTGTAGTAGTTTTGAAACTTGATGATAGTTTCATCTTCGGGCATTCTGATGACTTTTTTCCCACAAACATTTTTGTGGTGATTATACACATAATCATCATGTGTATAAAATAAGCAGGTGTTGCAAATATGTATCTTACTTTTGTGTGATGTTATGTTGGAACGAAGAAGTCTGAAGAAAATATAGAAAATACCAATAAGAAATAAATAAATATAACAGTAAGAAGTAACTATTTAAATAGAGATGAAAACACATTTTGCATAAATGCACAAATTAAACTTACTTTGATATATCCGTGATGAGCACATAGTGGAAGTTTTCATCGGACTGGAGCAATAACAGATTAATATGAACATGTTGTTCTCCTTTTGTTATGTAGTATGGTCCTATAAGCGATGTTCCATTGTGACCAAATACGTTGATGCTCATTTTATTTTGCCGTTCGAATTGTTTAATCTGCTTCAATGGGAGTGGAAACTCTAGGCCTTCAAAATTTAATACAACTGCCCCTATACTAATATTCTCATCAGAAATGTTTTTAATATTGTAATTTCTACAGTTTTTCTGTTGTCTTCGATCTAAAGTACTATTTGTGTACAAAGCCGCAATGATACACCATTTAAAGCAATAAACATCATTGGTTTTGAGATTTATGCATGCATGTTTTGCTGCAATATTTTTTGGGAGAGGGATAAAGCTCGATCCTCTTATTATGGACGCCTTGTTTATATTAACTTCAAGGAAATTTATTGAAATCAAGGTCCATCCGCTATCCCTCTCTTGAAATTCTTCCATTTTAGCTCTTAGCTCCTCGGCCTGTTTCTTGTACATATCCTCTATGTCATCAGACAAAGTCACCAACATCATTTTTGAAATATGTACGAGTTGGGAAACATTCATCTTATCATTCACCGTCTTCATATAATCGCATATGAGCTCCATATTAAATTTAAATGTAGTATGTATCCTACTACATTCAATTAGCTGTTGTAGTATAGAGCTCTTGGCAGATTTCAGAAACTGCTCCGGAAACATAACACCCTCATTTTTGTTGAGGAGGATATATGTCTCGATCCTCCCATTGAAGTTGCTCGCTCTTTTAGTGAGAAGATCTCCAATCTGTTCTAGGTGACAACTGTTTTTATGTTTTGTGGTTCTGACATGAGCCATGTAACCATTTGATGGGATCATCTCATTACAATCCTCACAATATTTCTTTTGAAGATCAAGCTTACTAGTTCCATATGAGTGCGTTTCCATATGCTGATTTAGTTTTGTTTGAGTCATAAAGACTTTATTGCAGATTCCACAACTTTTAGTATTCATTTTATATATTTTTAATTAATTTAATTATTTTATTTATAAACAATTTATTTAATTATTTTATTTATAAACAATTTATTTTAGTTATAAACAATTTATTTAATTAGTTCTAGCACTTTTATAGTTTTTGGATTTCAAACACTTTAGAAATTTTGGATGGGAAAATAGGTTGTCACTTGTTGAGATATCAAAGCAGACTGATGACAGTCTACATTATTTCTTCTACTTATATACTTTATATGAGAATGTCGTAGTAATTTATTACGACATATGATGAAATTCATACACACACACACACACACACACACACACACACACACATTTCCACAATTCTCTGTTAGTATTACGATATATGGTGAAATTCATACACATACATACACACAGACACACACACACACACATACACATTTCCACAATTCTCTGTTGGTATTACGATATATGGTGAAATTCATATACACAGCAACACCCAGAACAAAATCTCTATCATCAGTTTGTAATACAAAGGTACGAGAAAAATTTTTCCTGTATTTCTCCAAAAGCTACTTCCTATAATCATTACATTAAAGTGTAATATACTGAAATAAAAATATCATTAAAAGCTCTGCTTATCAACCTGATTTTATTCAAAACATTTAACATCTGAAATTTACTTGTACATATAAAATCTATGCCAACACAATATTTTCTATCTACATAAGAATAGCAACGTCAATAGCCTAGAAAACATATACACATTCATATGTAAATATGTATGAAAAACTCTCGATGGCCAAACAATACACACAAGCAATGATATTCTTCAAAGTAAAAAAGATACAATCACATACATTAATACAGCAACATATACATACATTACCAAATACATTCCCTACCCACTTCCATGTACAACAGGGTTGCCACTCTCTGTAGCTATTAGATTATTTCCCCAGAGATCGCAAGCATAAATGCATACAATAACCCTACATAAGCATACCAACGATAACTCAAAACAGCAACCCAAAGCCTATCAAATAACAATCACTACATACACACAAATACACAGATCCCTTGTTACTACCCTGCAGTCAGACTGGGAGCAAGTGTCTTTGTGTTAACACTAAAATTCTAGTAACAATTTTGGTATAATAAGTTTTCTTCTATCCGTCAGTATAAAAGAAGGAGAGAGGTGGAATTGGGAATAACTTGTCAATATATATACGCTTGTATGTACGTAAATTATAGAAATCTACCAGTAACTAACTGTCTGGTTAGTATGTCTCATGACCCCATAAGAACAACGTAGTCACTACCTAGTGAATTGTATTTTTATTAGTAGGGTTTCAAAGTATTGTATGAGGGATAATTATAGAGTAGTACTGGTTACAAGCTAGTCAAAAGCTAGTCAGCACATTTTTCACCATCAATATTTCATACTGGGTATAATGATTGTCCGCCACTACAACAAAAGTATCAGACACCATCAAAAATATAAGTAAATACATACACAAACACTCTCACACACACACACACACACATATACATACATGCATACACTGTAAGCACAACGCTTCTCTACAATAACAACAAAAGCTGTACACACAAGTATACATACATACACATAAACAAAGAATCAAAGTCACACACACACACACCACCAAAAAAAATCTCAGCATGAAAATCCCCAAAATCCCCCCATTTGTAACAGGGTTGCCACCCTTTTTGATTTTTCCCGGTTTTGAATTCCCAAAACATGTCGCAGGCCCCCATTACTACACTACTACCATACATATGTAACTTTTTTAAAAGTATTTCTCTGTCTATTGTCTCGAATGCTCTTTTAAAATCAAGAAAAATCGCTAAAATTTTGCTTCTTTTATCTATTTTTTTCCATCTGTTGACTACATAATTAACTGCTGTTTCACATGAGTAATTTTTTCGGAATCCTGATTGATATTTTGATAGTATATCATTCTCCTCTAGATATTTTACCAATTGCATTTTCACCACTTTTTCTATTATTTTCTCACATGTTTTTAGCATATTTATTGGTCGATATTCTTCACATAATTTTGTCTTATGGACTTTTTCAATTGGAATAACAATTGACTCCTTCCAATTTTCTGGAAAAACTCCTGAAGCCAGAGATTCGTTTATTATTTTTGTCAGTACTTTGGCTGTTATATCCCAGTTATCCAAAATTAATCTTGTTGTTACTTTATTGTAGTCAGGTTTATTATTTAATGATTTACATCCCAGTAAAAAAAGACACTCCAAAAAAGTCATGAAAATGTAGAGTTTGCGAGCTGGAAGTAGTGCAAATTTCGATCCGTTCTAATGATTTTTACATGGGGTTGTCATTGCAAGAAGTTCTCTTTTTCGATGCCTGGTCACCGAATTGGAAGCGATTTTAAGAAAAATTTCCTTTTTTAAGAAAAATTTCCTTTTTTGTGTTCTATGATAATATTTTCATCTAGGAAAAATGGTAAATAGTTACCTATTTCACCAATTCGTTTCTTTTTATACGAATTTAAGCCCGAAACAATGTTTTTATGTAAATTACTTTTACATTTTAGACTAAAATTAGTTCATAGATTTCTGTCAAAAAATCTATGATTTAAAAATTCTAGTGATTATTTTCTAAAACTATGGAGGAATTACAAGGTTTTGTATAACTAAAATAACCTTATAATTGGTTTTCTGCTAACTGTCGGCATTTTAAAAATATCGATTTTTTGGAAGCAATGAAAATGTGGTTCCTTCAGAATGACTTCCAATTTTTTTACTGGGATATGTTTCTTAATTCATTTTGACTTATTAAACAAAATTTTAAATTATTATTTATCACTGTTACGTTATTTATGTATTGCACATTTTCTATAATATTTCTAATTTCTTCTATGCTATCGATAAAAAAAATTATTAAACTTATTAGCAATCACATTATAATCATTATACTCTATATTATTAAATCTTACAGTTTGTATCACAGATCGGTTCTTTTTTAACACAAAATTTTTTATTTCCATCCACATTTGTTTCGGGTCTTTTGTACTGATTATTTTATTTTTTATGTATTTATTTTTTTAATAAACATGGCGTCTTTTCAATTGCGGCAAAGTTGTGGATACTCCATCTCAAAGTCCAGATCTATACCCTATTAAAAATTTATGGGTTTATTTGAAAAATAGTATTTCCAAAGGGTAATTCAAGAAGTAAATGGAGTTTAAAACAGTAATACGAGGGGAATATGAGAAATTTTGGCGGAATATTTGGAAAAGAAAAATTTTTTCCATGAGAAGTCGTCTTACAAGCCGATTTAATACCAATGGATCCAAAAAAAAATTTTTTTTGTACAACTTAAAATCTTTCCTATTTTCTTACTATATAATACAAGGATGTAAAAACATTTTATTGACAGAGAAATTTTTGAGTTTTTTTGGCTTTCATGTAATTTTTATGCTCTCACTTTTTAATTTTGCGTATAAAAATTTATATTAAAAACTAATGCAATTAAATCATTAAAAAAATATCCGTTATTATACCAACACTAGTTTTCAATAAAATTTTTCGCAGTAATATGAACTTTGTTTCTTAAAAATATCTAGAGTATTTTCTATAAAATTAATGACTGAAGTATCCTTTTGATTATTTTGTTTATTTAATAGAGCCGCTATGTATAAAATCGTACAAGGATGGGGTTTATTTTTTAAACGTTGAGGCTGTTCACACAAACTTTGCAAACCGTATGTATTTTCTATTAGATTTGCAATTCACCAGTAATAGAATAGAGAGGAAATTCGAGTTAATAAAATGCATGCTTTTTTGATTGCAAAAACAATCTTATGTGAGATATCATGTATGAAAAAATTTTTATATGGCTCCATATATTACAACTTATTTCTGTATATGGATCCACATATGAAGAGCTTCATAATTAAATTTCCATATATGAGTTCATATATTATAATACATTTCATATATTAGTCCTATCAATTCATATATAATAGTTTTACATGTATAACACCCCACCCAGCTAAAAAAATAATGTATTGTCCATATATGTTTCATATATGAATGTATATAAATATATATGAATATGTATGAATTCATGTATGGAAATGTATAGGATTATACATTGCAAAAGTATTATATATGAATTGATATATGGACTAATATATGAAATATATTATAATATATGAGTTCATATATGGAAGTTTAATTATGATGTGGATCCATATATAGAACTAAGATGTAATATATGGAGCCATATAAAAATTTACGCATACATGATAGCACATAAGATCGTTTTTTTAATAAAAAACACTTGCATTTTATTAGCTGGATCTTTTTCTCTCTTTTTTTTATCAATGGTGAATTGCAAATCTACTAGAAAATACAAACGGTTTGCAAAGTTTATATTTGTACAGCCTCAGCGTTTTTAAAATAAACTCAATTCTTGTACGATTTTTTACATTGCGGCCCTATTAAATAAATGAAATAATAAAAAAGATATTTCAGTCATTAATTTTATAGAAAATACTACAGATATTTTTAAGAAACAAAGTTCATATTACTGGAAAAAAATTTATTGAAAACTAGTGTTGGTATAAAACCGGATAATTTTTTTTAATGATTAATTGCATTAGTTGTTAATCTAAATTCTTATTAAATAAAATTTTGTGTGCAAAGATGAGTTTTGTGTTTTTTAAATAATCGATGTACCTGTTCTGTTAAAATGATGAATTAAATGTATTTTAGTTCGTTTTTAATTATTTATGCAACAAATGTTTCATCAAATGCAACTTCGATGTTGAAAATCGTAAAAATAGTAAATTTAATAAATATGAATATAAATTTACAAATATCTGTATGTATGAAAATGTATGAATATATATTATCATATATGGCCATATACCCTCATTTTTCGGATCTGAACCATATATGGAACATCATATATGCTCCATACATATTTTTTTAGCTGGGCAGTTAAATCTTATTAAAAACGTTTGCACTTGATAATGGAAAATTCCACGAAGAACCAACTGTAAGCGATACAGTTAGTTGCGGTAACAATTGACAAGTGCGAGTGAAGGTAGAATTAGTAAAATCGTATCGTTCTGCTTTACAGCTAGCCGTATCGTTCAGCTTTGTGTACAAGTTATAGAAAATGTAACAGTTTGCACAGCACATTTTTTTGTCTGGCTTTTAATGCGGCATTGACATTCGCTACAGAAAAATCTGTTTTCTGTAGATTTCTACGTCAGCAGTGCTACCACCACATATTTTATAACTAGTAACATTCATTGCATATCGTACGGATTTTGGCAGCTGATACGCAACTTCACGATACGATTTTACTAATTCTACCTTGAGACTCAAAACTATCGAAGGCCAATAGACAACAGTGGCCTGGTTGCACTTAAGAAATAATTGCCAACGACGCGTGATGTTGACTCGCCCAGAGATTTCCACTGTTTTAAAGTTTTATAGCGTTATTTATAAAACTTATGGAAAAATTGTAGTGTAGGCTACCTAAATGGGGAAATTCATTGCTAAAACTTATAGTTTTTGCACACAAAGATAAAGCTTGCACATTTGTCTTATAAATTGTTTCCTAAAAATTGAGAAGAAAATAGCGGTTATGGTTAAAGTTATGAAGAAAAGACAAAAAATAGCCGGCAAACTCGATTTTTGGCAAAAATTCGATTTGTGCGACCTCTAAACCTATTCCGAAAAAACTGAAAAAAATCCAAAAATACTTGACCTTATTAGCTTTCAAATTGTGCTTGAGCCACAAATTTTTTTGTTACAACCTAATATGGATAGACCGTATTTAACCAATGCTCAAACAAGCAAATATTCTTCATGCATTAAAGAAGAAAGGGTTGGTCACACTTGTGCAAACATTTGCCCAAAAAAGCTTAACCACTACATACCAATGAAAAACCTTTTGATTCAGACACGCGTTTATTAAATAAAGACACAAAATAAATTATTCAAATAAACAAATTTATGTATTCTTTTTTAAAACATTAGCTGGCATATTCTTAAAAAATATATTTGGTTTATTGAGCGCTTATTTGACGTATTTCTATGGGAAATTTGTCAAATAAACCTAAAGTATTTTTTATGAATACGGCGGTAGATATTTATAAAAAGCAAAGTGTGTTGGAGCTGGAAAAAAACGACTACAACCTACGTTACTTCGTATTTTTGATTGTTTTGTTTTCGTTTTTAAATATGTATATCATTTTTTTCTTTATTAGAACAAAAAAAAATCAATTAAAATAATATAAAAATTATGTTTATTTATTTAATAGTTATAATTGACTAGTTTCTTGTAAACATTTACTAGTTATAGTTGGCCAATGTTTACGTAATCAGTGATTGGCAAAAAAGAAGCAGAATAAGCAGTTCAAATATATTTGTTTCAGTTAAGTGAAATTAATTAGGTAGAGAGAAATATAAAATCACACGTACACAAATGTTTTGATATTTTTTTTCAACACTTCCCTAATAAATAAATGGGGACTATAACCGAGATGTCGGTTATCGCTACAGGTAAAATGACTAGTCAATTGACTAGTAGTCGTCCTGTAGGGCAGTCTATTCTACATTTATACGCACGACTTACTAATTCAGAAAACTAGTCACGATTAACGCGCTATTTGCAAATTAAATGCTTGAGGTTGCCACACTTACAAATGTTTGCTAATTTTTTTTTTCATATATATATTTATTTATTGTATCTTAAAAAATGAACTAACAATAAGTAATCAAATCTTAAATCTAAATACATATAATTATTAGGCCCGACCAGTATCGGACATAAACTTAGTGATAGTTATAAATAATACATAAGTAGTGATAATCAAAAAGGAAAAAAAAGAAGTATTAAGCAGTCCCATCTGGAGTGTTGAGTATAAGAGCCCTTATGTCCCTCTTTTTTAAGCGGATGTGTCCAGTAAAGCTCAAAATATTACGGGCAAGCGGATTAGGATGTGACTCGAGTTTTGTTAAATATTTGCCTGCGTATTTTTCAATTTCTTCACTCACTAGTGGCATATTTAAATCACGATGAATATTTGAATTTTTAATGTATCATGGAGCAGATGTTATCAAACGTAAAATTTTGTTTTGCCTTCGTTGGATTTTCTCAATATTTGAAGCTGAAGCAGTGCCCCATAGCTGAATTCCATAGCACCATATTGGCTTCAAAAGCGACTTGTATATCAAAAGTTTGCAGTCTAGGCTGAGTGTTGAATTTCTGCCAATTAACCAATATATTTGAGTTAATTTAAGTTTCATTTGGGTTAACTTAGAGTCAATATGATATTTCCATGTAAGCCTTCGATCAAGGTGTATTCCAAGGTATTTCACTTGAGAATGTTGAGGAATATTTTGATTGTTGATTCGAATGGGGGAACAGGTATCTTTTCTTAGGGTAAACGTTATATGAACACACTTTTGTTCATTTACTTTTATTCTCCATAAATTCAACCATATTTCAAGCTGGGTAATGTGTGCTTGGAGATTGCGGGATGCCTCATCAGGGCTTTTGTGAATACTCAAACAGGCTGTATCATCGGCAAATGTAGAAGTGTGTATGTTATTGCTCACAGGCATATCACAAGTATATATTAGATACAAGACTGGCCCCAGAATACTACCCTGTGGCACACCAGAAGATATAGACTCGGGTACACTCATGAAGTCTCCTTCCACAACGGTAAATTTCCTATCAACAATATAACTTTCCAAAAGCTTTTGTATGTTTATTGGTAGGTATGTCTTCAATTTTAAAACTAGGCCTTCGTGCCATACTTTATCAAATGCCTGAGAAACATCAATAAAAAGGGCAGAACAATACTTTTTTTCTTCAAATGTCCTCCTTACAACTTGAACCAATCTATGAGCGTTTGCTCAATAGTGCTATGCTGACTTCTAAAGCCAAATTGGTGGTCCGGGATGCAGCCACTATCAGCTAAAATTGTGGACAATTTAGTCATGAGCAGCTTTTCGAAAAGCTTTGAAATTGTTGATAGTAAGCTTATAGGCCTATATGACTCAGCCTTGGTAAGATCTTTGCCTGGCTTTGGAATCATTTTAATCTTGGCAAGTTTCCAGTTATGTGGAAAATACTGCATTCGTAAAATTGCATTAAAAATAAATAGCAAGATTATTATTGCAATATGAGGCAAGTTCATCAGCATCTTGTTACTAACGCCATCAATACCTGGAGCTTTCTTCGGGTCGAGTTCAGCAACTATTTTTTGTAGTTCACGCATCTTAAACCTTAAGGCACGAGGGGGTAGAGTTACTACACTCGGTAATCCGGCAGCACCCGTACATGAATTGGGAGTGAATACAGATTTTAAATGCTCAGAAAATAAGTTACCTTTCTCACTATCGCTTCTTGCCCAGCCTCCGGTCGAAGTACGCAGTGGTGATTTGAGATAAACGGGTCTTTCAAGATTTCTAGTAGCGCGCCATAAAGAGTAATTAGATGTTGACGTTACATCAAGACCTTCTAAATACTTTTCCAGTAATGCAGTCTTTTCCGACGATAGCAGCTCTTTGAGTCGTTTAGTACATTCTTTAAGTCTGATTTTATTTAAAGGTGATCGGTGTTGTTGCCATTCTCTTCTAGCTCTCCTTTTTTCACATACAAGACGTTCAATTTCCGTAGAATAAATTCTATTAAAGCCAGTCTGCGGATAGGAAGTAGTGGCATGTTCAGCAGCCTGTTTAATATATTCGTTAAGATTGGCAATATTAAATTCAGTATCATCAGGTGATCTAAGCTGAATGTTTTCTACGCAGTGACTACTAATATATTTTTTGAATCCTAGCCAGTTGACCCTATTAATCGTTTTCGCATATGAGTTAGTTAAATCAATCCTTAGTGGGTTGAAAATTGTAACTATTGTGAGAGAGTGATCGGAGGACAGATCTAGAGAGCCCTCTACGTGAATTAAGTCCCTATGGATATTTTTCGTGACGCCAAAATCTATAACATCTGGAATTTTTCTTATGTCAGTAGGCCAATAAGTAGGCTCCCCACTCGAAATGATATCTAAGCCCATTTTTGAAATTGTATTAAACAACGCTCTACCTTTAGGTGTAACAAGACGCGAGCCCCAGTTCGTATGTTTTGCATTGTAGTCACCAGCTGCCACGAAACAAGATCCAAGCTATTTGTAGAACTTCTCATACTGATCTTCGGTAACTGAAAATCTGGGAGGTGAGTAAATTGAAGATATTAAGAAATTCGCACAAAAATTTTCTACGAAAATATTCGTAGCTTGCATATATTCTTCACTAACGTTCTCAAGGATATAGTGCTTGAGTCTTGACTTAATTAGAATTGCTGATCCACCGCATGCTCTCCCTCTCGGGTGCTTTGAATCATATAGAGTGTAACCATTTATTTTAAAGCAGCTTCTCGAAGTCAAGTGAGTCTCAGAGACCAACATTATATCAATATTTTTTTCCATGAGGAAGTGTTCAAGTTCATTTTTATGTTGGCGAATGCCGTTTGCGTTCCAGAAACATAGTTTTAACGTGTTCATGGTTTGTTGACTAATGCTTGAAGCAGAGTATTCTGCATTCTCAGCATTTCTTGCATCATGCTAGTCATATTTGTTGTAAAGTTGTTTATAGTTAGCACCAGATTCTCAATAGTAGCTTCAAGACAACTAAAGTTAAAGCTAGAGTTTGCATTTGTTGAATTACTTGGCGGTGGAACATTTTGTGTGGGAATAGAACTAGTCTTTGCAGCATCGGCATACGATACACGTGAAGTAACTAGTTGGCTAGTTTGAGGAAGAGTGGCGGAGTAAGCATTTGCTGATTGAACTGGAGCTAAATTAGGTTTTTGACCCATAGCCTGTTTAACGAAAGAGTATACAGGGCATCCTCTGTGTTAGCGGTGTGATTACCTCCACAATTACTGCATTTTTTTTTCTGCTTGTACTTTTGGCTTGGTACAGTTAGCAGTACCATGCAATTCACCGCAGATAACACAAACTGTAGGTAATTTGCAGTAAGTTTTTGTGTCTTGGCAATTATGGCACTGTACGGGACCTGAACGCTTACGTGGCTCTTCAACTGAGATTTTTCGGTGTAAAAGGTATTTTAGACTATAAATTGTGTGCGTCTCGTTTTTTTTTAACTGTATATCATTCGGCTCCAGTTCAACACGGAATAGAGGCTGGGGAATCTTCTCTCTATTGATTATATTGGTAAAATTTTTTACCTTAAATCCTTGTTCGATAAGTGCACATTTTACTTCTTCGGGCTCAACATATGAATCTATGCCCTTTAATACTATTTGTAGGCCTTTAGCACTCTTAAGTTGATATGTGTTAAAATTTGTTTTATTTTTTTTCAAACTCACTAACAATTTTTCGGAAATCTTTTTCATCATATATTTGGATTTTAGTTTCATCAATATTACCTCGTTTAATTGGAATGATGTGAAAAGTATTTTCACCAATAATGGTCGACAGTAGATTTTTTAGAAGCGCGTTAGAATTTTTTTCTCTCAGATAAATAGGTGTTGGTTTAAAAGACTTTTGCGATGATGCAGCGGGCTTGTCGTTTTTGTCTTGCAATAATGATAAACGATTTTGACGATTGATAGAAGATGTGCTGTTATCCCTAGACATCTTTGGGGCGGATCCAATTTTAGTAGAATTTGGGCTTCGCCCGCGCTTTAAAATTGTGATATATCTGTCCATTCCTACTTGTACCTTTGGTTTTGAACTACTGTTATCTTCAGTGACAACTTGTTTAAGTGATGACCACGAGCCCGAAGCGGATGATATCGCTGAGTTAAATATAGAAGTACTAGGCAATAATGTCAACGATTCACTAGTTGGCATTGGACAACGCGAAGTTGATCGCTGACGAAACTCTGGTTTTGCCGTTAGAAAAAGTCTATCAGATTTTTGATTTTTATTAAGAGCTTCAGAACTCACAGCAAGTCTATTATCAGATTTTTTATTTTTATTGTTATCATTATGAGCATCAAAACTCACAGTAAAATAGGCATTTCTGCCGTTAGAACTCACTTCACTATTTTTTTCCTTTGGGGTACTCATAAAGAGTATTCCTCAAGGGTACTTTGTATGTTTTTTTGTTTACGGTTTTTTTTTGTTATTTCCCTGCAGGAGATCGAACTAGTGTCCAACTGGTATTTTACTATTACAGAAGCCACCACCACTAGTTCCCAACCGTAAACTTTCCTATAACATGTTAATGCTCAAATTAGCATTGAGTGTGTTTAGAAAATTACTAGTGCCATTGGTACTAGATTAGGACTAGTTAATTACCAGTTCTTTTGCAAAGAAAAATTATATAAAATTTGTGGTTTTATTCCTTTGTTACCCAGTGACAACTGCTAGTTAAAATTCGCAATTATTTATCAAAATTCAAAAATACAAAAGGTTAATTGTAATTATTTGATTATAATTATTTATAGGTGAACCTAAAACTTTAATACTTGTATAATACAAATTTTCGTACAGTGCAAATGCTCTATTAGACAGTCAAAATTTATTTTGCGATATGGTGCCTTGGAACTACTTCATATACTAGTACTCATTAGAACTAGTAATTTTATACAACAACTTTAACCCTTTTCGCACTAGTTCTTGCTGTTCTAGTAATTATACTAGTAGCTTTTAGACAATTGATACCTATTCTCCTGCAGGGTTCTATATGTAAAAATATTATCAAAGCAAAAAAATGCTTATTTATCAAAGTTAATATGTATGTACTACGAATATTTTTTGTATGATTTTTTTTTTCTTTAGTTTGTATGTCAAAAAAATTCCGCTATTACGTTTGTTCACTATGAAGGTACAACGACAAACTGATGTTTGCTAATAAAAAACAATAAATTGATAAATATCAGAGCTCGCAAAATATGCTCAACCAAATTTCTTAGAGCGGTCTTCTCACTCAAAAGACCTAAAGAAATGAGAGTGAATCACTCAGTATCTGAAGAGCAACCCTCGTTTTCCTTTCAATCGTGTTCTCGCTCCCGGGTTATGAGTTGAGCGTAACACGCGAATCGGTCTCTTACTGACCGCATGATACGAACAGAATAGTACGTTGCTCAGCTACTGAGGGTCAGAAAGTGAGCAAAACAAGCAAAGTGTTTGCAAAAAAGGTCTTTATTTTTATTGTTGCGTTTGCTTTATGTTGTTGTCTTAAATATTTCGTCACAGGCAAAGCATTAAAGAGGAAGGGAGAAGATAGTAGTAAACAACAATAAAAATATCTGTAAAACAAACTATTTGTTAACGAAGTGTAATTGTAATATGTATATAAGACAGATATGTGCACAACAAAAACAAAATTAATCTTCATGTATGTAAATGTTTACCTATCAACACTCGCAACACACATACATGCTCAAAAGACCGTTTGCGATATTTTACGAAATAAAGGGTCTCGAGTGAACACATGAGCCGACCGATCGAACAAAAACGGTCGTTGGTTGAGCGAAGAGCAAGCCAAAGAAGAACGAAATTGAGGGTTTTTTCGCGACAGCGTGGCATCGTGTTAGTGGACGAGTGTTTATTTTTCTGACAACAAGCACAAGAGGGAGCAATTATTACGAGCTCTGATATATATTGTAGAAAACAACACTGATAGAAGCAAATAATGACAATAAAAACAAATTATTATTTGTTATTTTATACATTTCCACAAATTTTTTGTAAACATAAGTAACATTTCTATAGAAGTGCTACAAGTTTTTATACATTTAGAATGACGTATACACTAGAGTTGGGCTTAGTTGTTCCTTTTGCGGATTGTTCCTTTTTGTTCCCAACAACAAAAAGAACTAGTTCGTTCTTTTCGTTCAGTTGTTCTTTTCGGTCAGTTGTTCAGTGAACAACAGAACACAGATTGCACAGTCGTCGAATCCTCTTCAATGTTTTCTTTGTGTGTTCTATGCTTTAAGTAAGTAAAAGGTAAAAACTAATATTTTTGAACGAAAATTTAAACGAAATCCGTAATCAATTTAAAATCAATTTTATTCACTTTTTTAATTCCAATAATCTTTTTCACAATCTGTTTTTTAAATCAATACTACAAATTATTTCTTTTAATTTTGTAAAACTCACTTGTATTTTTCACTAAGTATACATTTTCTGCTGTTTGTTTTGATTACTGTGCTAATTAATAGGCACACTACATTTGTCTCTTTTTAACAGTATGCAAATCAGCAACTATAATCTTTTAGTTGAAATGTTTTGGATGTGTATCAGGGATTTCATTGAGAATTTGGTATTGTACCAATAAGTTTTAAAAATTGTACTTTTTTACCTTAATTGTACTAAAATATTTTTTCGTTCAAATTTCATATTTTTATATGTTGGTATGCAAATTAATACATGTAGCATATGCTTATCATCCGAATTTAGAAGAAAAATTATTTGGAAAATGGACGGCTTTACATTTTTGTTGATTTTCTCGGTGCGTTTTTCTTTCAAACGACCCAGTCATTGGTGTACTATTGTACTTTGCGAGTTTGAATGTTACAAAAAAAGTACAATTGTACCAACTTTGCCAACACTGATGTGTATTGATCAGGAACCAGGGTTGCCAGACAAAATTATCGAAAAATCGTCGAAATACCGATAAAATACAAAAAAGTCGTCATTTCATACTTAAAAAATCGGACAAATCAAAATGTACTTTTTGTAAACATGTATACATATCGTCTGTTGGTTTCTGGTTTGCTGCAGACATAATGTATTTTGAATATACTGTGCCGCAAACCAGAAACCAATCGACGATATGTTTTATTTTATAAATGTATTTATTATCAAACAATAACATAACAATTCGTGTTCATACATGAATTCTACACGAAGCCACTACGACGATTTTGTGCTAGACTGAACAAAAATTGCTGAAATGTTCTTTAAGCTATTACAAAATAGTCGTAGTCGAAGTCGTACTACGACACCCGTAATAAGGCCCATTGTATCTTTACAACAGAAGGTAAAACATAATAGAAATGAATTTTTTGGAATCACTGAAAACATCAATTTCGGAAAAAATACGAGTTACATTTACATAAAATTTCTTTTAATTCAACATACATACTTGCATACATACGTATGTAATTTTTATTTAACGCTAAACCATCAACAAAATAATGTTGTTAAATTAAACAATAAACTATTAAGAAAGAGTCTGCCAAACTATACCAAAATGGGCATGCATATATGAATTTTAATGCATACTTAATTTCGTACTTAGCGTAGTATGAGTTGTAGTACGGGTTTTCAGACACACGTTACTACAAATCATACTAATTCATTTAAAAGAAAAATTTTAAGGCAATACACGTGGATAAATGAATAATGTGGTGAATTTATTAATAATAAGTTAACTGCAGTTAAAAAGAATAAAAAAATAATGCAAAAACAAAAGGGGTATGTTGTAGAGAATGGTTAAAATAATTAGGGCAATTATGTAAAAAATTCCGCAGGAAATTTTTCCCTTTTGCAATTAGAATTTTTTGTTTTCGCTATCATTTGCTATTAGTTGGAATTGTTCCCTGGGAGAAATTTCCTGCGGAATTTTTTACATAATTGTCCGGAATGTTTTATGTTCTTTTTTTAATTAAAATATCCGCTATATAAAGCTAATTTTAAAATTGAGCTGTAGAAACACTGCGTTTTCTAAATTAGCTCCTAATGAAACAAATTTTGCTGTACAACAGCATGATACACAATACTTATTATCGAAGCTCCGCCCACAAAAATCTAAAATTTTTGATTTTCATACTACAAAGTATACTTCATAAGTACGACAGCACGACACCAGTGACTAATTTCATTGTACGATTTATCGTTCGATTTCTATTAACGTGTATACTCCCTATAACAGTAGACATTTCATAAAAAGCAGCCCAATTTGACTTGCAAAATCGAGGATTTTAAACAAAAAATCGTCATTTCGTCGGTTGGTTTCTGGTTTGCTGCAAACATAATGCATTTTGATAATAATGCGCCGCAAACCAGAAATCAACCGACGATTTTGCTATTTCCGGCACAAAAAATCGTCACATCTGGCAGCCCGGGTCAGGAACAGAGAATAAGATAAACAAAACGAAATAAATACCAAAACCGAACGAAGGAATAAAAACGAACGAAAGAACAAGACCAAAAGAACGAGAAAGACCAAAAGAACAATAAAGACCAAAAGAACAAAAAGGAACAACTTGACTGAACTAGTTCACATCGTTCACTTATGGGAATAGTTCAATTGAACTAGTTCGTTCTTTTCAGCACAACTCTAGTATACACAGTGAGATAAAATTTTTGCTAATATTTTTATTCGCAAATTGTGCTGGCATAAACTTAGTATATTACTACGTTTATACGCGCACTATTTGTAAATAAATTATCTAACTGTTTATACGGCATAGCAAAAGTACACAAACTTGGTAGCACTTACTATGTTGACAAAAAAGTTTGTAAATGTACAAAATATCCAATAATTATTTGTTATATTTGTCCTTACTTGCTTCTATCAATGTTGTTTGAGCAATATTTGTTCATTTATTGTTTTTATTTATCAAGCATTATAATTGTGAATAGTGCGTTAATCAGGAATTGTTTTTGTGAGTTAGCTATTTGAAAATAAATAAATTCAGTAAAGTGCGACTTTGACTCGCGCACGAAGGGTTCCGTACGTTGGGCTTTGAGCATTTTTTAATACAGTGTTTTTTTACGTTTTTTTGATTATTTTTCGCTTTTTTCTCGTTTTGGCGATTTTTTAAATTTTGTCGATTTTTTTCATTTCGGCGATTTTTTTCATTTTGGCGATTTTTTTCAATTTGGCGATTTTTTTTTCATTTTGGCAATTTTTTTAATTTTGGCGTTTTTTTTTAATTTTGGCGATTTTTTTATTTTTGCGATTTTTTTTCATTTTGGCGATTTTTTTATTTTGGCGATTTTTCCGATTTTCCGCGATTTATTTTCGATTTAGAAATTTTTTTAATTTGGTGCTTTTTTTCGTTTTGGCGATTTTTTTTTGATTTTGGCGAATTTTTTTCGGTTTGGCGATTTTATAATTTTGAGATTTTTTTGTTTTACCGGTTTTGAAAATTTCAAGAAGTTTGCTCTTACTGTTTCCAAGATACAGCAAGTTATCAAAATTACATAGTCAAAATTACATTAACTGATGGTACACCCTCTAATTAAAATTTTTTAAATTTTAGTGTTAATTGTTGTAGTCTGTATAAAAATACACTAACTTTACAAATTTCAAGTGCATATACATACAATTGTATGTATATTACATGGGATTTTAACATTTTTCGTTGCTCGTTTTGGCACACCCTTTAATTTCCAACTCTAATGTATTTGTTGTTGTAGCGGCCAAGGGTCTACACACTCTGTCCAAATTTCAGGTCCGTAGCTCTTACGGTTCTCGAGAAAATACCCTGTGACGGACAGACGGCCAGACAGACAGACGGACAGCGTAG
>OX101754.1:61081214-61133714 GCA_944452675.1 Tachina lurida | reverse complement strand
TTTATTAATCAAATTTCCATAGAAAATTTTGTTTAATAATGCCCCTATCACGGTTTTCAACTAAACTCAGTTTGGTCGCCTAAGAGTATACCAAACTTACACACGACCAAACTGTTTTTTAGTATTATGAACCACAACTGTTTTTTAGTTGAAATTGTTATCGCGTTGCCAACTTAAAATATCAAGTTTGACAGAAAGCAATTAATTTGTGTGAAAATTTAAAATACAGTTTTAGAAAAAATATTGCTTTGTATGATTTAGTTCAAAGAAATCATACTAAATTGATACAAATATATGTAGATTTATTTTATGACGACGAAAATGAAGTCGCAAATATAGATGTACTACGTATCGAAAGAAAGAAAGAAATTCGTGATTATTCTAACCATCATGAACTACCCAATGCAAGGTAAGGAATAATCAAAATAGGGAACGAATTCTTTAAAAAATAATTTCGGAATGTTAAGAAAATTTTGCTATGAAGCATAATCAATATTTCCAGTTACGATTTTTCCATATTTTCTATTTTTTACCTGTAACTAGAAAAACCCAACCACCGACTCAACTACTTGAAAATAGTTGTGTATACTCAACGTTTTTCTCAACCAAACTTACGCATAGTTGTAAATGATAGTACCAAAACACAACTGAGAACTCAACTGTTAATTTAGTGGAGAATGGTAATGCAAATTTATCAATCACAACCAAACTATTTTAAAAGTTGAAAACCGTGATAGGGGCATAAATCAAATTTCCATAGAAAATTTGTTTAATAAATCAAATTTCCATAGAAAATTTGTTTAATAAACCTCTTATAAAACAAAATTCTTTTTTATGAATAAGACAGTCAATATATAAATGTTTTTTTCAACGTACTTACATGTTTTTCTCACTTTGCGTTTGGTATTTAGCTAACGCAAGATATTTGCGCTAATCGAGCGATTTTGACAGGCGCTTTCGCATTGTAGAGTACGGTGGATACCAGACTTGCGAAACGGAAAATAAAAGATGCGAAAGGTAAATGCGCAAACGCATTAGAGAGTAGCAATCGTTCGATTTCGTACCATTTTTCTTTCGCATCGTAATAGAGAGTAACCCCCCAGGTTTTAACTTGCAGTGTGAAAACACTTTAAATAAAGAAAAAATTAAATATTTGTATAAGAAAATTTTATTGTGTTTTATTTCCCGACATTTCTCCCTTCTCGCCCAAACATTTGGTCCACTCGAGCCGGATATATATTAAAAGGATATATATACACATATGTATATATGTACATACTTACTTATACAAATTTGTTATAATTTAAAGGAACATTGTTTTGGAACGCCAATTAACATCGCCACAATTTTGGATAATTTAAATATCAAAAGGTGCGTACAAAATCAAGTAAATTATATATATATATGTGGACTAACTTACTTACAAATATTTGTACAGTGAATTTTGTTTAAGTGCTTGATCGTTTCACAACACTAAAAATTAATTTGACGTTTGCTTTGATATTTTCGTGTTCGGTACGCAAAATATCAACGGTGCGATTTGTTTACGTGGACGGACAGAATTAATAGAAAAATTCTTATATTGGTGAATTTCTAAAATAATAATAGTAAATCGTTTTTTGTTTATCGCGATTATCATTATATTTTATTTCGTGGAAATTGTGCACAAAATATACATACATACATACATACATACATACATACATACACTTGTGTATATTCAATCGAACTGTGTATTTTTTGTTTTGTATTTTCTTTTATACATTTTTTGCTGTGATCAATTGTCACCCTATTGTCGGTCTAATTGGTCAAGATATCGTTTGTTTGAAAAAATTAAAGAAATTTTAAAGAAAATAAATAATTTGTTTGTAAATAAATAAATAAATAAAATAAAGTGCAACAAATTTTGCGTATTTTTAATAAAAAAAAACAATCAAATCAAAATAAAAAAATGGCAATTGCAGCTTTCAAAAAATTTATTAGAGTGTCGGATGCTCTATTCAATTTGAAGCACAATTTAAAGATATTCGTGACGATTTCCATACCGCGTATACATTAGAAATTCACCGGGAAGAATTAAAAGATTTATGGGAAAAGGTAAAGGTAGCACATGAAAATTATTCAGATGCTGCAGATAGTAAAGAAAAAGCAGATACTTGTGACACTACTGCAGCTACAGGTAAATACAACGTTACCTTTACAGCGTATCTGAATTGCTTGTCCATGATAAATGAGAAAGTGCATAATTTCGAAACTGTGAAATTGAATGCCTCTACTATAAAAAATGTGAACAATGGCAATTCTGACCATAACCTTACCCTTCCACCATGTGATGTTAAAACATTTTCTGGCGATTATGTTGAGTGGCCCGCGTTTAGGGATTTATTCACTGCCATATATGTTAATAGTTCGCGTCTTAGCAATATTGAAAGACTTTGTCATTTAATACGTAAGACTAGTGGGGAGGCAAATGAAATAGTTTCAAAATGCCCCTTAAGTAATGAAGGATTCGATATGGCTTGGCGTAATTTGAAAGAAGCATATGAGAATCCTCGCATGTTGGTTAATAACCAATTGAAAAAATTATTTAACCTTCCTTCGGTTGACAAGGAATCTAGTGCGGGAATAAAAAATTTACAACGCGGTATTAATAATTGTCTAAATGCCCTTTCAATTTATAAAGTTTGTACTGAAAATTGGGACCCAATTTTAATTTTTATGTGCATACAACGTCTACCTACGTCCACTGTTAGTATATGGGAACAAAGCGTAAGAAATAAATCAGCTTTATCTTCTTGGAAAGATTTTGACGCCTTTCTGACAGAAAGGGCTCAAACTTTAGAATGTGTTCGTGAACTCAAAGATACCCAACCTTCTATGAAACCTGTAGCTCCGAAAATTAGGGTTCATGTGGTAAATTCTACCTCTAGTTCTTGTATTTTATGTCGTTCTTCTGACCATTTTTTGCGGGCTTGTAAACGATTTAAAAATCTCTCAATTTCGGAAAGATTTTCTTTTTTTTTTTTTTTTTTTTTTTATTTTTTTTAATGCATGAATTTTATTTATTGTATCTTCATATATGAACTAACAATAAGTATTCAAATCTTAAATCTAAAAAATATAATTAGGCCCGACCAATGTCGGACATAAGCTTAGTAGTAGTTATATATAATACATATGTAAGTAGTGATAATCAAAAGGAAAAAAAAAAATAAAAGTATTTTCAAGAAGTCCCATCTGGAGTGCTGTGAATAAGAGCCATTGTGTCTCTCTTTTTTAGGCGGATGTGTCCAGTAAATTTCAAAATATTACGGGCAAGCGGATTAGGATGTGACTCGAGTTTTGTTAAATATTTGCCAGCGTATTTTGCAATTTCTTCAGTCACTAGTGGCATATTCAAATCACGATGTATATTTGAATTTTTGATGTACCATGGAGCCGATGTTATCATGCGTAAAATTTTATTTTGCCTGCGTTGAATTTTCTCTACATTTGAAGCTGAAGCAGTGCCCCATAGTTGAATTCCGTAGCACCATATTGGCTTTAAAAGCGACTTGTATATTAAAAGTTTACAGTCTAGGCTAAGTGTTGAATTTCGACCAATCAGCCAATGTACCTGAGTTAGTTTAAGTTTCATTTGAGTTAACTTAGAATCAATGTGGTGTTTCCATGTAAGTCGTCGATCAAGGTGTATACCAAGATATTTCACATGTGAATGTTGAGAAACAACTTGATTGTTAATCCGAATGGGGGAACAAGTATCTCTTCGTAAAGTAAATGTTACTTGAACACACTTTTGTTCATTTACCTTGATTCTCCATAAGTTTAACCAAAGCTCCATCTGGCTAATGTGTTCCTGGAGTTTGCGGGATGCCTCATCAGGGTTTTCATGCATACTAAGGCAGGCTGTATCGTCGGCAAATGTGGAAGTATGGATACTACTGCTCACAGGCATATCACAAGTATAAATTAAATATAAAACTGGTCCCAGTATACTCCCCTGTGGCACACCAGATGAAATTGTTTCAGGCCTACTTGTAAAGTCTCCTTCCGCAACAGTGAACTTACGGGAAATAGTGTAACTTTCCAAAAGATTTAAAATGTTTATTGGTAAGTAAGTCTTCAATTTTAAAATAAGGCCTTCATGCCACACTTTATCAAATGCCTGGGAAACGTCAATAAACAGCGCAGAACAATACTTTTTTCCCTCAAAAGTTCTTCTTATAAATTGAACTAATCTGTGAGTTTGTTCAATAGTGCTATGCTGACTTCTAAAACCAAATTGATGGTCTGGTATGCAACCACTACTAATTAGAATTGGGGACAATTTTGTTTTGAGCAGTTTTTCGAAAAGCTTTGACATTGTAGATAGTAGACTTATTGGCCTATATGACTCAGCCTTTGTTATATCTTTGCCCGGCTTTGGAATCATTTTAACCTTGGCAAGTTTCCAGTTGTGTGGATAATACTCCAGTCGTAAAATAGCATTAAATATGAATAACAGGATTCTCATTGCAATACGAGGCAAGTTCATCAGCATCTGATTACTAATTCCATCAATACCCGGAGCTTTCTTCGGGTTGAGTTCGGCAATTAATTTTTGTAAGTCACGCGTCTTAAACTTTATGTGTTGAGGGGGTAGAGCGACTATATTCGGCAAATCAGCAACACCAGTACATATATTTGGCGTAAAAACGGATTTTAAGTGCTCAGCAAATATTTTACCTTTTTCAGTATCGCTTCTTGCCCAACCTCCGGTAGATGTGCGTAGAGGTGGCTTATACTCAACGGGTGTTTTAAGCTTTCTGGCAGCGCGCCACAAGGAGTAATTAGACGCCGGTGTAACATCGAGACCCTCCAGATAATTTTTAAGAGATGCAATTTTTTCAGATGCAAGCAACTCTTGGAGTCGTTTAGTGCACTCTTTAAATCTGATTTTATTTTGTGGTGATCTGTGCTGTTGCCATTCCCTTCTAGCCCTTCTTTTTTCACGTACGAGACGTTCAATGTCTGTAGAATAAATTTTATTAAACCCAATCTGTGGATGGGAGATAGTGGCATGTTCAGCAGCCTGTTTAATATTCTCGCTGAGATTGGCAATGTTCGATTCAATATCATCGGGTGTTCTAAGCGTAATGTTTTCCGTACAATGACTGCTGAGATATTTTTTGAACCCCAGCCAATTTACACGATTGATCATCTTCACATATGGGTCAGGTAAGTTACTTCTTAATGGGCTACAAATTGTGATGATCGTCGGGGAGTGATCGGACGAGAGATCAAGAGAAGCTTGAACTTGAATTAAATCCCTAGAGATATTTTTTATGACGCCAAAATCTATAACGTCCGGAATTTTTTGTATGTCAGTAGGCCAATAAGTGGGCTCCCCACTCGAAATGACATCCAAGCCCATTTTTGAAATAGTGTTGAACAATGCTCGACCTCTGGGTGTAACAAGGCGCGAACCCCAGAACGTATGTTTCGCATTGTAGTCTCCAGCTGCTACAAAAAAAAGATTTTCGACAGTGAAAAAACATCACTGTTGTATAAATTGTTTGTCCCGTGAACATGAAGTTAAAAATTGCAAAAGTGCTTTTAATTGCACAACGTGTAATAAAAGGCATCATACTTTGTTACATCGGGAAAGTTCTAGTACTGAAGTTGCGACTCAAGATAATTCTGCAACAGTTGCAAGTACAGTTGCGCATAATACTAGCGTGACTCCTAGTACTAGCAACGTAGTGCACAATGCTGACCTAAATGCATCTCTGCCTTCTACATCGACGGGAATTTATTCCAATAATAATTTTTCTCGGCAGGCTTTTCATGTCTCTCAGAACCGCCAAGTGCTTCTGGGAACATCAATGGTAAATATTGTTCATCAGGGTATGACGTACCCAGCCAGGGCTCTTATTGACCCAGCTTCAGAGTCATCGTTTATCTCTGAAAATTTGCAAAATCGCTTGAAATTGCGACCACTTTCGACGAAGGTGTCCGTTTCGGGCATAAATCAAACTCTTTCGGGTACGACTAGGAAAGTTTGTAATTTGAAGATCAGTTCTCCATTAGATCACTCCATCTTATTGGAAACTATGGCTTTGGTATTACCAAAGATATCAGGGGACTTGCCCTCGTTTGTTATTGATTCAAATCTTCATGACATTTTTCCTAATTTACAATTAGCTGATCCTCAATTTTGGCAGCCTAAGTCAGTCGATATACTGTTAGGGGCCGACTTGTATCCTCAAATCATTCTAGGGGGAATTCATCGTGCAACTGTGGGATCATTGCTAGCTCAAAGAACTGTATTCGGGTGGATTATCACAGGATCCGTTCCAAAGCCACAAGTTCAAGTATATTCTGTCAGAATAGAAGAATCTCCGGAGGATAGTCTAAATAAAAATCTTCTTAAATTTTGGGAATTAGAAGAGACTCCAAAAAGAAAAATATTAAGTCCTTTTGATAAATTTTGTGAGGATAATTATAGGAAAACAACACGACGTGATTCCGATGGCCGATATGTAGTGACGCTACCATTTAAGCCAGAATTTCCTCAAGATATCAATTTAGGTGTTTCTAGACAGAATGTGATGACACAGTTCTTGAGAAACGAAACGTCGCTTCTACGCAAACCTGAAGTTAAATCATTATATGATAGTGTTGTGCAGGAATATTTGTTGTTGGATCATATGAGGCCAGTGGTGCGCGGGCTGACAGCCCCAGGTCTATCTTGCTATTTGCCTCATCATCCAAGAATAAAGCCTGACCGCAAAACTACTAAACTGCGAGTCGTATTTAATGCTTCGAACAAAACCTCCAATGGAAATAGCTTAAACGATTGTCTTTATGTGGGCCCCACTTTACAATCTGATTTAGTGCTATTAATACTGCGATGGAGATTGTTCAAATACGTGTTCAATTGCGCCATAACTCAAATGTATCGACAAATTCTTCTTAATTCAACTCATACCCCCTTTCAACGTATACTTTTTCGATCATCTCCAACAGAGGAGGTGAAGGATTATGAGTTACATACCGTTACTTTTGGTGTAAATTGTGCTCCTTATTTGGCAATAAGGACCCTTTTACAATTAGCTGAAGATTCAGAGACGGAGTACCCACTTGCAGCACATATTTTACGCAAGCATATGTACGTTGACGACGTACTTAGGGGGGCTCATGATGTTTCATCGGCTTTAAAATCGCGAAATGAATTGATAACGGTATTGTCGTCAGCAAAATTTGAATTAAGAAAATGGACTTCGAATGAAGTCCAAATTATAAAAGATCTTCCTACGGAATATTTAGTGGATACAAAATTATTGACTTTTGTTGAATCAAGCAGCTCCAAAACATTGGGTATTAAATG
Organism: Tachina lurida; assembly: GCA_944452675.1. NCBI lineage: Eukaryota > Metazoa > Arthropoda > Insecta > Diptera > Tachinidae > Tachina > Tachina lurida. Next base: position 61,126,345 of record OX101754.1, on the reverse strand, counting down.
GAATGCCCAATTGGATGCTTTTTATTTTTGTGTAGAGCCTATTACTCATAAGGCACAATACACTAAAAGAGAAGTTTTGTCCACCATTGCTAAACTGTTTGACCCTGTAGGTTGGCTCGGTCCAGTCATTGTGGTTGCAAAAATGATTATGCAAAATATCTGGAAAGATAATATAGACTGGGATGATTTTTTACTCCCCTCTACGAAAAATGATTGGGAAAAATTCGTTTCGTTTTATACGGAAGTGAACGATATAAAGATACCCAAGTGGGTACATTATAGCCCTGGTACGTCAGCTGAACTTCATGTTTTTTCTGATGCATCAGAAAAAGCATACGCCGGGGTAGTTTATATACGCATTGAGTCACTAGGGACAATATATACTCACTTGCTTTCATGTAAGACTAGAGTAGCTCCAATTAAATCTATTTCCTTGCTTCGATTGGAACTTTGTGGTGCAGTATTGGCCTCAGGATTATTGAGGACATTAAAAAATGAATTAGATCAGTCGAATATATTGCTAGACAGATTCCACAATTGTTCTTTGTTGGTTAAGAAAAACTCCTAGTAGTTGGACGACCTTTGTGGCCAATCGAGTGTGTAGGATTCAGGAAAATGTAGGGAGTCATAATTGGTACCATGTTAGGTCTGAAGAAAATCCTGAAGATTTAGGCAGCAGGGGACTCACCCCTTCGGCATTAGCGGAGAGTGATATTTGGTGGAATGGACCTGCGTGGCTTAGAAGATGCAAGAGTGAATGGAAAATCAACAATCTACACTCACTAGAAACGGATGTTGAGGCAAAACCTGTCAAGACACATGCGACGTTTTTCTCTGATTACGAAGATATTCTTGAAAGATTTTCAAAGCTTGATCGTGCTCTTAGGGTGATAGCGTATATTTTTCGATTTTATCATAAAATACATGCTTCACATAAAGGAAAACATGAATATTCATCTAATGCAATATCGAGCAGTGAGATAATACAAGTGAAAATACGTTTGGCAATATTGGCTCAAAAAGTTCATTTCACAGATGAATATCAAGCTTTATTATCAATGAAACCGATTTCATCAAAGAGTTCGTTACTTCCACTCAATCCCTTTTTGGACAACAATGGTGTAATGAGATTAAATGGTCGTTTAGAAAAATCTCCTTCTTTATCGTATACTGAAAAACACCCGATTATCTTACCATATTCTTGTCGTTTTACAATTTTGTTGATTGACTTTATTCACTTGGTTTCAATTCATGGTGGAAATCAATTGATGCTGAGAATTATTCGAATTGAGTATTGGGTTTCTCGTCTAAAAAACTTAGTGCGTGCTACAATTAATCGTTGCAAGCGTTGTATTTTAGATAGAAAACGTTCTTGTAACCAAATCATGGCAGCATTACCTACGGAAAGGACTACATTGGAACGGCCATTTACCACTACAGGTGTTGATTTTGCAGGACCGTTTGATATGCGAAATTTTACTGGTAGAGGTTGCAAAATTACGAAAGCATATGTGTGTATCTTCGTCTGTTTTGCAACTAAAGCAGTTCATTTAGAGGCCACTTCAGATTTGACCACAGACGCCTTTTTGGCAGCTTTTCATCGGTTTATCGCTAGACGAGGTTGTCCATTGACTGTCTTTTCTGATAATGGTAGTAATTTTGTAGGAGCTCCACGTGAAATTGAAAAGGAATTTCGTACTTTTCTTTCAGAAAATAAAGCCAGAATGTGTTCGACATTTGGTATTAAGGGTCTATCTTGGCGATTTATATCAGCGGGTGCTCCCCATATGGGAGGTTTATGGGAAGCGGCTGTCAAGAGTTTTAAACTACAATTTCGTAAGGAGGCTCAGTATGTTAAATATACTTTTGAAGAGCTTTCCACTATATTAGCAAGAATAGAAGCATGTTTAAATTCCCGTCCGCTGTGTCCTATGTCAGACAATCCCAATGAGCCCGTAGCTCTAACTCCCGGGCATTTTTTTATCGGTGGACCCCTATTGGCCCCGCCGGAGCCATCTATTTTTGAATCTGCCATAAGTTTAGTTAATCGGTATAGAAAAATCAAGGCATTCTCTCATGACTTCTGTCGACGATGGAAAGATGAGTATCTTCACAATTTGCATAAAAGATATAAATGGAAATTCCCTGAAAGGGATATACAGGTTGACGACTTAGTAGTGATTCGACATGAACAGCTTTCTCCGACTTCCTGGAGACTAGGGCGTGTCATTAAGACTTACCCAGGAAGTGATGACCACGTTCGGGTCGCAGATATACGCACTGCAAACGGAGTTGTGAAACGACCAATTACTAAATTGGTCATTTTGACCAATTAAAATATATCACTTATTAACTTTTATTGTTGCTTAGTACAATGGGACGCTTTATTTACTTTATTCGATGACGCCATGTTCGGTAAATACAAGGAAGCAAGGAGATAGCCGGGCCGTTTCCTGTGGCATCACCTACTCCCAAATCAGAACCTCCAGCAGTAATGGCAGCAACAACTTCAGTTGATGGATCTGTTGTAAAAACCATTCGCAACTCAGTTGATGGATCTGTTGTAAAAACCATTCGCAATTCAGTTGATGGGTCTGTCGTAAAAACCATTCGCAAATCAGTTTATGGGTCTGTAGTAAAAACCATTTTTACTCCTAAATATTATATATACCTCTTTATATTGGAATGTTTAACTTTTTTTCTAATATATGTACATATATATTGTTACGGAAATGGCCGTCGACAAGATTAATGCATCATTATGCAAATAAATTCCAACAGGGTTAATAGTGCGAAAATATTCCTACAGGGCAATTAAAGAAGTATCTGGAATAATAACAAAGAAACATCCAGAAGAAGTAAACGTACACACGTACATACATACATGCAAGCACTATAACAAATAACTATATACGCATGCCTAGTACATACATACGTGATTAAACGTAAACAACCAACAACAACTACAAGCTTCTGCTTGTTGTGAAGATAGACATAGCTACATGCATACATACATACATGCCTGGCAATTCCAACGAAAGGTAGAAATAAGTAAACAACCACTTAATGATGTATGCATATACACACGTATGTACATAGTTACCACAAGAACTTAATTACGCGCTTTATAAACAACATTGAAGATAATGATGATTAGGTCTAGACTTTGCATGAAAATTCTAGTGGTGTTGTGCGAAGTATAAAAAGGGGTTAACGCATCCAACAGCAGTTCAGTTGTGATTAAGAGTTCAGTCGCGATCAAAAGTTAGTTGGGAATAAGTCAGTTGCGAAGAAGCTCAGTTGCGAAGAAGCTCAGTTGCGAATAAGTGCAGTTGCTAATAAGAAGTCTGTTGTTAATCAAGTGAGTTGACAATTAAGTTGTGCGCAGTCCGTGATTTGTGATACAACAGTGAGTGGATATTTGAGTCTGTGCTTTACAATACGTGAGTTGGAAATAGAAGAGACTATAGTACAGTCTATAGTGACAGTTAGAGTCTGTCGTGATTTGAGTTTATTGTGGAGTCCCTTGAGTAAAGAGTAAGGGAGCAGTGGAAGCTGATAAACGTGTGTAAGTGAAGGCAGCGAGTCCTGATTAGTGTATCAACTGTGAGAGTCTGCCATAGAGTTGTTATTGGTGTATCAACTGGAAGTGTCGGCAGAGTGAGTCTTGTGTGTGACGAGCAACAGAGAAAGCAGAATTGTGTCAACACTAGCGCAGCCAGTGGTCTAAGACGAACGTATACAACAGCGAGGAAGGAGTAGTGGTAACCAGTTGTGAATATTGAGTAATATATGTGTTTGTATTTAAGCTCTTGAATTGAATTTAGATTAGTGGTATTTATTGATTAATAAAGAGTGTATCATTCTTAACCCTAATTAGTACACTGGGGTCTTTTATTTATTGCAAATCTTCGAATCTACGGAAAAGCGTTTTTAACAGAGAATAAAAACGTAACATTTGGTGTCAGAAGTGGGATTTGCAAATAAAAGCGGCACGTTTAAAAAAAAAGGTTAAACGTAAAGTAAGAGTGATACGAAAAGGAGAACCTCACACGTTTGAAAAGGTTAAACGTGAATAAAACCACATACGTTTGAAAAGGTTAAACGTAGGAGCAATTGGTTTTGAGGAGAATGAAACTTCAAGAGCTTAATGTGGAGCAACTCAAAGAAGAGTTGAGTAAGCGGAAACTGTCAACAACTGGTAATAAAATACATCTACAGGAGAGACTACTGCAGGAGTTCCAGCGGTGCAACATCGAGATCGAGACATATGAGTTCGATGAAAAAGAAAAATATGAGATGGAAGCATCCACTCCTTCTATTAGCACTTCAATCAGTACAGACATCAGCGCAATGTTAGCTGCTTTGATGAACGAAATAAAAGAAACCTCTCGAGCAACCAATGAGAAAAGGGAGGCACTCCACGACAAACTTCTAGACCAAATGGATAAGATATTTCAGAAGTCTGCTAGAGCTGAAATGAAGGCTGTTTTTCAAGAAACCTCTAAAGCCAACAGCGAGAGAGTTCTAGCTGAAGTTAAGGCCACAATTGACACACTTGAAAAATGGAAAGCGAAGATTATGGTAAACGTTCAAGAATCGTCTGAAGCAATCTATGAGAAACCCCAGGAAATTGCTGAAGCCGTAAACAGACGGACAGATGGTGCAGAAATGCAAGTCAGTAAATCGGACGAAGAGATTTTTGATTTGGGAAACAGTGTCAACGAAGACATTTCTGGCACAAAGGAAGACGCTGACGAAAAACTGAAGGCAGGAGATGAAATCAACAGTGGTCAGTGTCAACAAGTTGAACGTGAGCGAAGTTTGCCAGAAGTTTCCAGCGAAGTAAATGAAGCTCGTGACCTAGATGATAGTCAAGTGGTGTGTGACACAGCGGGAATAGCTATCTTTGAAATGGACTCGTTTGCTCAGGGTAAAGAAACTGCTACAGTATACAAAGCGAGCAGCATAAAAGCAGTAAGGAAGAAGAAGACAACTTCTATACAGAGCTTCAAGCGTGTGGTAAGGCCAACTCTAGTCAAGGGACAAGGTAGAGTCGCAGCCAAAGGCCATAAATGTGGAATGGTAAGGCAAGCTCTAGTCAAGGGACAAGGCAGAGTCGGAGCCAAGGGCCATAAATGTGGAGTGGTAAGGCAAGCTCTAGTTGAGAGACCAAATAGAGTCAGAGCCAAATACCACAAATGTGGAAGAAGTTGTCGCCTAAAGCGTAAAACAAGGCCAGCAGTAGAGGAAATACGAAGCAGATTCAGTACCAAGGGTTGCAAATGTCAAAGAAGGTTTCAGCGCCAGCATACGGCAAGGCAAGCTGTAGTGGAAATACTAAGCAGAGTCAGTGCCACCAGGGGCCGCAAATATCGAAAAACTAATCTCCAGCGCATAGTAATACAAGTCCCAGTTGAAAGCCGAGGCAGAGCCAGAACTAAAGCCAACAAATCTGGAAGAGGTAGTCGTCTCCAACGTAACTACAAGGCGTATAGAAAACGAAGAAAAGAAAGGCGATGATGTGCCTATTCGGGACGAATAGGCTTAAGTGGGCGGCAGTGTTACGGAAATGGCCGTCGACAAGATTAATGCATCATTATGCAAATAAATTCCAACAGGGTTAATAGTGCGAAAATATTCCTACAGGGCAATTAAAGAAGTATCTGGAATAATAACAAAGAAACATCCAGAAGAAGTAAACGTACACACGTACATACATACATGCAAGCACTATAACAAATAACTATATACGCATGCCTAGTACATACATACGTGATTAAACGTAAACAACCAACAACAACTACAAGCTTCTGCTTGTTGTGAAGATAGACATAGCTACATGCATACATACAATTCCAACGAAAGGTAGAAATAAGTAAACAACCACTTAATGATGTATGCATATACACACGTATGTACATAGTTACCACAAGAACTTAATTACGCGCTTTATAAACAACATTGAAGATAATGATGATTAGGTCTAGACTTTGCATGAAAATTCTAGTGGTGTTGTGCGAAGTATAAAAAGGGGTTAACGCATCCAACAGCAGTTCAGTTGTGATTAAGAGTTCAGTCGCGATCAAAAGTTAGTTGGGAATAAGTCAGTTGCGAAGAAACTCAGTTGCGAAGAAGCTCAGTTGCGAATAAGTGCAGTTGCTAATAAGAAGTCTGTTGTTAATCAAGTGAGTTGACAATTAAGTTGTGCGCAGTCCGTGATTTGTGATACAACAGTGAGTGGATATTTGAGTCTGTGCTTTACAATACGTGAGTTGGAAATAGAAGAGACTATAGTACAGTCTATAGTGACAGTTAGAGTCTGTCGTGATTTGAGTTTATTGTGGAGTCCCTTGAGTAAAGAGTAAGGGAGCAGTGGAAGCTGATAAACGTGTGTAAGTGAAGGCAGCGAGTCCTGATTAGTGTATCAACTGTGAGAGTCTGCCATAGAGTTGTTATTGGTGTATCAACTGGAAGTGTCGGCAGAGTGAGTCTTGTGTGTGACGAGCAACAGAGAAAGCAGAATTGTGTCAACACTAGCGCAGCCAGTGGTCTAAGACGAACGTATACAACAGCGAGGAAGGAGTAGTGGTAACCAGTTGTGAATATTGAGTAATATATGTGTTTGTATTTAAGCTCTTGAATTGAATTTAGATTAGTGGTATTTATTGATTAATAAAGAGTGTATCATTCTTAACCCTAATTAGTACACTGGGGTCTTTTATTTATTGCAAATCTTCGAATCTACGGAAAAGCGTTTTTAACAGAGAATAAAAACGTAACAATATAAATGTTGAGATATTATTAAATGCTCTATAAATGATATTCTCGCAAGGTGGCCGGCAATGTTTAAGTCGAATTTCTATTTAATTTTCTTTATATAATTTTATATGCAAGTTGGCTGGTTTTGGTTATTTTACTCCTTTTTTTGGAAATGTAGATTTTGCTCCTTAAGCTTATAACTTTGTGCTTTCCGAGTAACTATTTATTTTCCAACGAGTAAACCGCTAACGGTTCACTTAAATATTGCTTTTGCCATCTAAAATCAAAAATCTTACTTATCGTTTTGTTCTTTGAGTGCGACGCACAGTTATTTCCTTCCATTTTATAAAGTGAATTATAAAAAAGCGAATTAAAGATTTACCTCTTCTTCGATACTTACTAATTTAAAGGTAAATAAAGAAAAAATTAAATATTTGTATAAGAAAATTTTATTGTGTTTTATTTCCCGACATTTTTCCCTTCTCGCCCAAACAGGTATTGTAGATCTTTTACATATTGTAGATTTGTTAAATCGTGGTAAACTTAAAACGCGGCAACAACAAAATGCATACATTTTTATTTAACTATGCCTACACCATCTACTATACTAAAAACTGTGGTAGATGTTGTAGCTGAATTTATTTACCATAGTTTGTACAAAAGAAGAACAAGCTACATACAAATCCTCTCAGAGAGTCTCTGTATCTCTCATTGAATTGAACTGAACAATAAACATTTTTACCACACAGAAGAAAAAATCGATCACGCTTGGATATATAAAATCGTAGTATACTTAATAGGGTTTTAAATTTAATACGAACAGTGAATTCCGCTAGTGTTTTTGCATACAACAAGTTACATACGAAACTCTGACACATTTGCCGCAGAAAGTTTGTTAACCTTCAACTTTTTGACGCCTTGTATTGTTTTGACAACTAATCAGTAGACAATAAATAAAAAAATTTGAATCATGGAGTAAAATCTTATTGAAGAGTTTGAAAAACATACAGTATTGGATGAAAAAAGGAATCGAAAATGTTCCAAGTTCATTTTTCAAAGTAAAAATAAGTAAAAAAAGCTGATACAAAAGGCGTTTATAACGTGTGTTGTGTAACTTTCCATTTTTCATGCGGTAAAGTTCTCAAACGCGTGTTATGTATTTCTACCTTAAACCAACTTAAGGTGCAATCAGAGGTGCCATACCCAAAGTAAATTCATCATACAGAAAAAATTATTCCCAAAAAAATTTCAAACAAACGTGTGTTTTGAAATAAAATTTATGCCCCTATCACGGGTTTCAACTTTTAAAATAGTTTGGTTGTGATTGATAAATTTGCATTACCATTCTCCACTAAATTAACAGTTGAGTTCTCAGTTGTGTTTTGGTACTATCATTTACAACTATGCGTAAGTTTGGTTGAGAAAAACGTTGAGTATACACAACTATTTTCAAGTAGTTGAGTCGGTGGTTGGGTTTTTCTAGTTACAGGTAAAAAATAGAAAATATGGAAAAATCGTAACTGGAAATATTGATTATGCTTCATAGCAAAATTTTCTTAACATTCCGAAATTATTTTTTAAAGAATTCGTTCCCTATTTTGATTATTCCTTACCTTGCATTGGGTAGTTCATGATGGTTAGAATCATCACGAATTTCTTTCTTTCTTTCGATACGTAGTACATCTATATTTGCGACTTCATTTTCGTCGTCATAAAATAAATCTACATATATTTGTATCCATTTAGTATGATTTCTTTGAACTAAATCATACAAAACAATATTTTTTCTAAAACTTTGTATTTTAAATTTTCACACAAATTAATTGCTTTCTGTCAAACTTGATATTTTAAGTTGGCAACGCGATGACAATTTCAACTAAAAAACAGTTGTGGTTCATAATAGTAAAAAACAGTTTGGTCGTGTGTAAGTTTGGTCTACTCTTAGGCGACCAATAGGGGCATTATTAGTTTCGGTAAATATTTTTACTGTTCCAGTAAATTATTTGTTTCAATTTTGTTTTATATAAAAAACTGTATCATTTAATTTCATTTGCTTGTGTTGGTGTTTTCCTTGCTTGTTGATTGACTGAACGTGGTCATGTGCTGATGTTGTTGTTTTCTTTAAATGCTCGTGTTGTATACGTGTGAATTCGGACAAGAAGCCGAAAAACGTCGTAGCTTGTTTTTATACCCTTTACCAAAAATGGAAAAGGTTTGTCATTCCGTGTGTAATTTCCATAATTTTAATTTGCGACCAAAAAATATATATATTCTGGGTCCTTATGAATAGCGATGACGAATAAGCGATGTCCGTCTGTCCGTCCGTCCGTCCGGTGTACGTGAAATCGGTTTTCCGAAGCTCCCAGAAAAGCTAGAGACTTCGTTCTTGGACTGGTGTATCAGAAATGGTCCAACTTAGATTGGTATTGAAATTCAGCAAAATCGAGGAGACGATTGCAGAGTTGGAAAGCTTAAACTTCATTTTGCCATATAAAAGTAACTACCGAAAACAAATTTTGATTTTTTTTTAATAAATAAATTTATTTTACACTTCAGTACGACTAAAATTGGAATTTTAAATTAAAAAAATATAAAAAAAAATAAAAAGACGTTTCCAGGGTTGGAAAACTTTAACTTTTTGTGTTATGTAAAATTAACTATGTCTAAAACTATGCAGGGTATTTTCTCGAGAACCGTAAGAGTTAGAGACCTGAAATTTGGACACAGTGTGTAGACCTTTGGCCGCTACAACAACAAATACATGAGAATTGGAAATTAAAGGGTGTTCCAAAACGAGCTACGAAAAATGTTAAAATCCCAAATAATATACATACAATTGTATGTACGTATGTATATACACTTGAAATTTGTAAGGTTAGTGTATTTTTATACAGACTACAAAAATTAACACTAAAATTTCAAAAAATTTAAATTAAAGGGTGTTCCATCAGTTAATGCAATTTTGACTATGCAATTTTGACAACTTGCTGTATCTTGGAAACCGTAAGAGCAAAACTCTTGAAATTTTCAAAAACGCTAAAACTAAAAAATCAAAAAATTATAAAATCGCCAAACCGAAAAAAAACGCCAAAAACAAAAAAAAATCGCCAAAATGAAAAAAGCACCAAATTACAAGAATAATGTCTAAGACTAAAATAAATCGCGAATAACCGGAAAAATTGCTAAAATGAAAAAAAAACCGCCAAAATGAAAAAAACGCCAAAATGAAAAAAAAGCCAAAACGAAAAAAACCCCAAAAAAACAGAAAAAATCGCCAAAATGCAAAAAAAAACCCAAAAACAGGAAAAAATCGCCAAAATGAAAAAAAAAATCGCCAAATGAAAAATATCTCCAAAATGAAAAAAGCCCCAAAAAACAGAAAAAAATCGCCAAAATGAAAAAACCCCAAAATAGGAAACAACTGCCATAATGAAAAAATATCGCCAAAATGAAAAAAAAAACGCCAAAATGAAAAAAAAATCGCCAAAATGAAAAAAACCCAAGAAAAAAATAATTGCAAATATCCGAAAAAAGTCGCCAAAATGAAAAAAAAATCGCCAAAATGAAAAAAAAACCCAAAAAATAAAAAAATTGCAAAAATCCAAAAAAATCTCCAAAATGAAAAACCCCCAAAAACGGAAAAAATCGCCCAAATGAAAAGAATCTTTCAATGTAAATTAACCAAAAAAAAAAAAACAGAAAAAATCGCCAAAATGAGAAAAAAGCGACAAAACTGAAAATATCTTTTAAACTGAAAAAAACTTCAAAAAAGCAAAAAAGCCACATTAAAAAATGCTCAGAACCAAATGTGCGGAACCCTTCGTGCGCGAGTCAAAGTCTCACTTTACTAAGTTTTTAATATTAAAGGAATTAAATGAAACTAAGTTTTTTCTTATTTCGTTTTTGCTTCGTTCACTTAACATATTTTATGTATTTTTTAAAGAACTAGATTGGTATCAATAATCAGAAAAATCCAAAATTATGACTCCAGGGTTGGAAAACTTACACTTTTTGTGTTATGTAAAATTAAATACGTCTAACGTCCCTTTTCACAATGTACGATTAAGAGTTAACGTGAACTTTAACTGCAAGTTCTTCATACAAAAGTTGCCATTAAAGTCCCTGTTAGGTTTTAATTGTATATTGTGAAAAGGGCCGTAAATAATTCATTTTTCCTTTATAAATTAAATATATTTTATGCTTCTAAAAGAAAAAATTTTCCTATAAAATTATAAAAATGAAAACCAAGGCTCCAGAGATGGAAAATTTTAACTTTTTTTTGATAATAGAGTAACTAAATAAAACAAAGTTTTTTTCTTTTTTCCTTTTTGCTTTGTTCACTTAATATATTTTAAGTATTTTTTAAAGAACTAGATTGGTATAAGGAATTAGAAAAATCCTAAATTATGATTCCAGGGTTGGAAAACTTACACTTTTTGTGTTATGTAAAATTAAATAGTTATAAAAAGTTTTTTTCTTTTCCTTTATAAATTGAATATATTTTATGCTTCTGAAAGAAAAGTTTGGCGTATAAAATTTGAAAAATTAAAATTAGAGCTCCAAAGATGGAAACTTTGATTTTTTTTAAATATTAGAGTATAAAATTAATTTTTTTTTATTTCTTTGTTGACTTAACACACTTTATTAATTTTTTAAATCAGAAAAATCTAAAAGGTTGATTCCTGGGTTGGTAAATTAATTGTTTTTTCTACAAAAGTAACTAGGTCAAGTTAGTTTTTTCCTTTTGTTTACAAGTTTTATACACTTTATGTATGTATGTGTCTGTATACTATATATGTATATGAACGTACGTTGGTAAAGGGTATATAAGATTCGGCACAGCCGAATATAGCACTCTTACTTGTTTTTACTAAACAAAGTTATTTTTCAAACAAGTTATTACAAAATTTTGTATTTGAATTTACAAATTTCTTTGTAGGACCTAAATTGAAAAAATTAATATTTGATTCAGAGAATTTTGTGTATTTGAATTTACAAATTTCTTTGTAGGACCTAAATTGAAAAAATTAATATTTGATTCAGAGAATTTTGTGTTTGAAATGGAAAATTAGTTTTTTCTGTGTATAAAGTGTCACAGATGAAAATCAAGCGGATTTTATCAAATTATATTTATTAGAGTTTTTTAAAACAAATGTTATTTTAATATAAACATGACAATAAATCAAATTAATTATTTGTTCAAAATTAATTACGACGTATTTTTCTTAAGACGTGTCTGTGCGAGCGATCAACAATTAATGACTCATGCATTTTTCCCTTCGGTTAAATTAAAAACAAACAGAGTTGAAAACAAACACATGGTTGTATATTGTAAATGTTGTCTATTTCGCGGTTGACAGTTCGTTCATTCTCCTCGTATATGGTAGCCTTCCAAGGTTGGCAAACGGTATCGTAAAAATACCGATACCGATTCAAATACCGCTAAAATTTGATACCGGTATCAATACCGATACCGAAATCTATTTCGGTTAGAAAACACCGGTATCCAGACTACTGTTTACGTCTATACCGGTAGGTACCGGTATACCGATTCCGGCCAAAAAATAAATGATAGGTGAGTTGTAGTTGCCAAATTTTTGTTATGTATTACAACTTTTTTAACCATGAGACAACTGATTTTTATCAGTTGTATTTTGGTTTTTATTTCGACCATTGTGTTCGTTTTGCTTTATTATTCCAGACTCAAACCAATCCGATTTGTCAACCAAAATTATTTTCCATGTTCATAAAAAATAGAGTCTCAAGCAAAAATAGCCAGAATTAAATATATTTAAAATGTTTTCTAATGGATACTATGGTTTCAAAAAACAGCATAGATAAGAACCTTTGTTTTTCGAGAATTAATTCGAAGACAACTAAAATTAGTTGTTATTCAGAATACCAAAAAACAGTTGTTTAAAAGTTAAGTTGTTGCAATTTCAATCCAACTTAGTTGAGCTTTAAACTGTAATATGGGCACGATTTGCAAAAATATATTCAATTAACTTTCTTTCTTTTGGTTTTAGTCTTGTTTACACATTTCACCGTAATAAATAAGGTTGGTAGAGAAAAAACGTATAAACTTTTATATTTGAAGTTGAAGATTCCTCTCTTTAGGTGAAGAAAAGTACCTGTTTTAAGTTTTTTAATGTATAGTGTACAAGAATATTGCTTTCTTTGTTTTTAAGTTGGCTAAAAGAATATTGTATATTCTTTGAATTGAAATATTCAAATGTTCGTTTCGTTTGCAATTTGGCGAGAAAGTTATAAACAATATGGGTCCAGTACAAAAATATGGCCTAAGAATGAGTCAAAAGTATAAAAGTGTCTAAAAAACCGAAAATTTGAAATTTACTGAAACAAGATATATGTATATGGTTCGAAAGGTCTTATGCCCTAATTATGTTCGACGATTGTATCGTCTTGTCTATGGACGAAAAAAAAAGAAGCAGTTTTGATTCTTTAAAACAATTATTATTTATTGTCTATGCTAGAATGTTCGTGTATTTGCTTTATGATTTTGTTCCAAACATTGTATCCAACACTTACTTTTTTATATATTTTTCAAACTATTGTATAATACTTTAATTGAATTTTTATGTTTTAAAAACATGGCAATAATATTTATATTTTTCATTATGAAAGACAACAACCATTTTTGAAGAAAATAATTTAGAGAATTCAAAGACAAGAACTCAGAAACATTTTCAAACAAAAACGTCGTAAGTCTTCTTACTGAATTAGGGCATTAGTCTCTTCCCTCTGTATCCGTTTATAAATTTTAAATCGGTTGATATTTAACTTAGTTAGAGGTTGATAAGTGCCTACGGGTACGAAAAAGCGGTTTTTTACCCGTAACTCAAGATTTTGCAGGTGTCTGGAAAATTTCGAATACAGATTTTTGTTATACTCGACAATATTTAGATTTCATCAAAGTTTGTCACACAGTGTAATTTATCAGTATATACAAAACTTATATTTTTACTATTTTGTTTAATTAACCAAAATGTATAGTTTACATATGCAAAGTTTGACCTGCAGTCTCCTTGTTTCACGTTTTTAATAAATTATTGTTTAATAATAGTACCAATACATATATAGAAACAAATAAGTATACATGCTTTTATAATTATAATTAATAAAAAAAGATTTTATGCTATATCCACTGCCTGAAATAATCAGGGCAATTATGAATAAAACTCCCAGGGAACAATTCCAACTAATGGCAAGTGATAGGGAAAACAAAAATTCTAATTGGAAAAGGGAGAAATTTCCCTGGGAGTTTTTTATTCATAATTGCCCTGAATAAATTTATCAGTAATATCGGTATACCGGTATTATAAACTCGATAACGGTATATACCGGTAATACCGATACCGAAATAAAAAAAATACCGATACCGCTACCGATACCGAAATTTAAAAAATAATTGTACCGGTATCAATACCGATACCGTTATTTGTTTCGGTTTCCAACCTTGTAGGCTTCATATGTTTTTTGTCGAATCTGGTTTTCCCTTTTTCTCGTTCTTTTTGTATATTAAGGGCAGCAAGTTTGCGTTTCTTTTTTACAGTTAAATCATCGTTAGTGACGTAATCATCCTGAACAACGGCTAAGATTCGATTTTGAACTAAATCTATTGGCTGGTAATCAAACACGAGCTCATTAGGGCTAAAACCTGACGTTAGGTTCTTCTGGGAATTAACCGACCATTGCAGTTCATGCAACTGTAAGTCCCAATCTTCGGGCTCTCGTGTCGTGGTGCGCAGGTAGTTCAGAATAAGTTGATTTGCACGTTCCACCTGGCCATTGGCTCTAGGATTGCGTTTTGATGTGGTGATTATTACGGTCGCAAAATTCCTGAAACAATTTTGAAGAAAACGCACTGCCACGGTCGGTAATAATCTTCTTAGGCAAGCCAAAACACGGGGGCTGTTTTGGTATTCCGTACGGCCTTCACAACAATAAACTTAGTAAAAGCATCTGAAATGGCCATTATATGTGTGATTTCCTTCTTAATGTGTATAAATGGCCCTAAATGGTCAATGTGAATTTGACGAAATGGAAGCGGTTCCAGTGTGCCGAAATGGAGAACTCCTTCGGGTTTACCACCTCTGGATTTGTTGTAACAACACTCGGTACAAGCTGCGATATATTCTTTTATATATTTCCGCATCCGATCGAACCAAAACGTTTGTCTCAACCTTTCCAAAGTCTTTTCGAGACCATAATGTCCAACATCGTCATGGCAATGCTTAGCGATCCGCCATCTTGTTGACTTAGGCACCACAAATTTAAGTCCTGCATCGGTTCTTCTGTACAGACGATGGTTTTTGAGAACATAATCGGTTTTGATTTGCTTGGCCTGATCTGATGCCACAGAACCATTCAAAACACCAACTAGGTGACGTATTTTTGCATCCTGGAGCTGTATAGTGAGCAATCCTCACTATTGACTTCAATCTTCATTATAAATCCAGCGGTTTCAGATTCTTCCGCAGGCAAATCAGGGGTTCGGCTAAGGGCGTCCACATGAGCCATACGGGATCCTTCGCGGTGGATGAACTCACAGTCGTATTCCAATAATTTCATGAACCAGCGGGCAATTTTATGACTTTTAGCTCTAGTTATTGCCGCGCAATCGGTCAATACACGAAACGGTTTGCCAACCAAGTAAACTCGAAATCGATCTGAATCGTAGCTGTTGTATCTGCTTTCAGTTTCAGTTGTGTGACGGCTGAAATAAAATACAAGCTGCCAATTTCCCTCATTTGTTGATTGTACCACCAGCCGGTTAGGACAACACTGCTAGCGTCAGTGTGAACCTCGTGTCGGGCACTGAAAGCAAACATCGCCAGAACTGGCTTACTACACAGTCCTTCCACTAGTTTTGAAAAATACTCCTCCTGCGGAGTGTCCCATACAATGAATTTTCGAAAAAAAACCCGGTAAGTCCCAAGAAAAGGTGGACCTCGGTAAAGTTTGTTGTGGTTTTAAATTTTTTGATGGCGCTTACCTTATATCTAGGGGCAATGCCCTTTTCACTTTTTTTTTTTTAATTGCATTTGTCCATGCCCAATGTAAGGCCAGTTTTTTTCAATATCGAAAAGGATCCAGTCTTTCGATACCCTCTTCGGCAGTTCTACTTGGTATTATGACATCATCGAGATAGGTTAACACCTCGCCGGGGTTCATTAATCTTGCCACACTATTCACAATTCCCTGAAAAACCGCGGGGGCGTTTACCAAGCCAAAAGGCATACGATTAAATTCATAATGCCCTGTTGAGTTTAGAAAGGCAGTGTACTTTTTAGAATCCTCGTCAATCTCTACTTGATGATAAACCATGCGGAGGCCAAGCGTTGAAAAATATCGATTTCCTGCTAGTAAAGCAAATTGTTCTTCCATAATAGGCATCGGAAATGGCGTTTTTAGTGTTATACGATTTAACTGCCTGTAGTCGATGCATAGGCGATGTTCTCCGTTTTTCTTGTCAACCAGTACGATATCCGAGGCATATTCGGAACATGATTCTCGAATTATATCGTTTTTCAATAAGTCGTTTATAACCTGGTCAACAATTGGACGCTTCGGAAATGCAATTCGGTATGGTCTGGTACACACAGGTACATTTGTTGTTACGCTAATTTTCATCTTTGCCACACTGCACTTACCTAGTTCTGATATATTTTCCGCAAAACTGGCACGACGATTTTCAAGAACAGTTTGCAGTTGCTCACCCTTGATAGCTATAACGTTTTCGTCAGCCTGAATCGTATCCACGCTTTCCATCCAACACTACCCTTCTCCGATAACCATGCTTCTACCCTTGCGGCACAAAACATCACGACCCAAAAGAATATTCTCTGCAAAAAATTCGTCAACAACCACTAACATTTCAATATTGAAAAGCATACCATGGATTTCCAATTCAGCGGGGATTTTATGAGTGCATTCATATTTTCCACCGGCAAACCCTTTCAGTGGAATTAAACAATCATTATATGTACCCACCTTCAGGGTTGGGCAGTATTTGAAATACATGTATTTGTAATACGTATTTAAAATACAAATACGTATTTTGTATTTGTATTTTAAATACATGACGTAGAAGTATTTTGTATTTTAAATACATGTCATACAAGTATTTTGTATTTTGTATTTTAAATACATAATTTACAAAATACATTTACAAAATACATTACATTGTTGGCGTTTTGCATTTTTATCGATTTATAATGTATCATTCGTCAAACTAATAACAAAATATTAGAATCGCTAAAAAAACAACTATACCAACTCTTAGAGTTGGCATCATCACAATTCAGTTGTCAATTCTGAAACATCTTGTCACAATGCGTTTTATTTGGCCCCTTTCAGATTAGGCAACTTTAATTGCGCAAGTATAATTTTCATTTTTATTTATTTTCTTTTGAACTTGCTTTTATGTTCACATTCAGCAACTTTGTTGAGCATGTTTAATTTTCTTATACTCGAATTTTCTTAATTTGTTGACGTTTTGTTTCATTTCTGTATTCATTGTAATTGTGAAAGTAATTTGAAATTTGGTGTATACAATGGAAGTTGAAGAAAAAAATAATTTAGTTAAAGATATACTTGAATATACATACATAATTGCCAAGTACAAGTACAGAATTGCCAATTACAAGCAAGTCTGTACTCAAATCTCAGCAATTCGTTCCCCTTCAAACCGACCTTTCCTCTCACACCCACAAACACAAGACTTGCGCAAGTAAAGTTGCCTAATCTTAAAGGGGCCTTTGCATGTGGTACTATTACAATAATACAAAAACAACATGGTTGCTTTTGCTTTGGGAGATTGTGTTGTCAAGTCCTCGTCCAGACTTGCAATTTTTTAAAATTCTGCTTTGAAATTGCATAAGTGTCCACATTATGAAATTTTAGTTTTGCAGTTAAGTATTAAAAAAATATTATTTCACAACAAATTTGCCTAACAAATTAACAATTATTTTACTTTTTGTTACATTTTGTGTTTTTCATACAACTGAACAAATAAAATAAAATAACACCTCAAATACACCTACAAACTTCAAATTAACAACTGCGAATTTCAAAACAAAAGAGAATTGCAGGCACATGAAACTCTGTACCCCTCCCCAATCTTCTCACCCCTTTCACCATTACACTCAAGAATTGTTGCAACAAAAATTGCAAGTATGGGCGAGGACCAACATAAATAAGCACGTATGTATGTACGTTAGAGTGGCCGCTATTTATTTTTTTTTATATTTCTTTTACTCTCACCCCCAAAACGGTTCAGTTTTATGTAAAAAAAATACAAAAAAATTTCATAGGGGTGTGCCTGCACCGCAAAGTTGGCCTTCAAGCCTATTTCAATGTAATTTGTTTGCATATGACTATCTTTTTAAAAAAACATTTTACAAGAATATGATGTATGGCAATATTTTAGGTCTTCTAATCTACAACATTATTCTCAAAGAAAATTTTTTGCTAAAATTAATATTTTAGGAAATAATGAAGAAAATAACCAACAAAATACCAAAAATTATATATATCAAAATTGCATTTATATGGAAATTATTTCAGTAAGCGTTTACAATAAGAGTTTATAGTAATAAAAAAGTAAACAAAAAAAATTACATTGAATATATGGGCTTGAGGGCCGAACACAACTTATCGCTATGAAATTTTTTTACATAAAACTGAACCGATTTGGGGGGGTGAGAGTAAAAGAAATCAACAAAAAAAAATTATCCATACAATTAACGGCCACTCTAATGTACGTGCTTCTAACTAGCAAGCATAGAGTGAGCCTGAACTACCCTGCAAATAACGCGACTAGTCCATACGTGCATAAAAGACCAGGACTATTACAAAACTAGTCCAAATGTATGGATAAAACATGGTCGATTTAACATTGCGATGTCCTAGGGACGGACCACATGATCCGAATTTGCACTACATCGGACCACCCTCAAAACTACCCCATATGGAATAGTTATAGACTACTCGCATACAATTTTAGGTGCCTAAGAAGAACGATCATAATCGTTTAAACACGAACACATATCGTACAGCATTGAATGCTTGTGCGTAAACGACATGATCCATGGCTGCATTACATGGGACCATGTTGTAACTAGTCTGTTTCATGTATATTGGACCACGTAGTCCAATATTATTTGCAGGGTAGTAACACCACCTGTAAATACATACATACATACATACATAAATGATGTGGAAGTACCCTGCAGGAGATCGAACTAGTGTCCAACTGGTATTTTACTACTACAGAAGCCACCACCACTAGTTCCCAACCGTAAACTTTCCTATAAAATGTTAATGCTCAAATTAGCATTGAGTGTGTTTAGAAAATTACTAGTGCTATTGGTACTAGTTTAGGACTAGTTAATTACCAGTTCTTTTGCAAAGAAAAATTCTTTAAAATTGGTGGTTTTATTCCTTTGTTACCCAGTGACAACTGCTAGTTAAAATTCGCAATTATTTATCAAAATTCAAAAATACACAAGATTAATTGTAATTATTTGATTATAATTTTTTATAGGTGAATCTAAAACTTTAATAATTGTATAGAACCAATTTTCGTACATTCCCTGCAGGAGATCGAACTAGTGTCCAACTAGAGCTTTACTAGTACATAAATCACTACCACTAGTTCCCAACTGTAAACTTTCCTATACTATCTTAATGCTCAAATTAGCATTGCGTGTGTTTATAAAATCACTAGTACCACTCATTGTATACGTATACTAGTTCATTTTGGCCCAATTGGGTGACTGAGCACTAGTTTATTACCAGTTCTTTTGTAAGGAACAAGTCTCTGTAATTGGTGGTTTTATTGCTTTGTTACCCAGTGAAAACTCCCTAGTCAAAAATAATTTATTGCTTATTTTATTTATCGAAATACAAAATTTCAAAAGAGTAGTATCAAATAATAATTATAGATATTGTAAATAAATTAGGAAATAAGGAAGTAACGTAAATAACGATGTAATGCAGCGATACCGTTGTGCGACTAAAGTCGCATTTTGCCCCTTTTTCGAATGCCTTGCCACTTTTTGTGCCCCTTAGTTTTAAATCCTCTTTTAGTATCATTTGCATTATTTTGTGCCCCTTTTTGCCCCTTTTTGTTCAAAGTCAACTTTAATTCTTATTTTTACAATAAATGAACGCAAATTTGTACAGATTCTACAACAAGATTTTATTTCTTATGTGTATATATGAAAAAATAATTTTTTTTTTTGGGAAATTGACAGTATGGCGCAATATTATTTTCTGTGGGAGTATATCATGTTAAAAAGCCTTGGTATGATTCCTTTCATTTGTTTAAGATTTTTAAATATGAAATTACATGCAGTCATTCAAAGATAATTCTAACTGTATTTTCCGCAGCCAAATTTGATTTGAAAGTCAAATTTGATAAAAGTACATAATTTTAAAAGGTGGAAAGCTTTATGCTAAGGGAAATAATATTGTATGAAAATACCACACTGAATTGCTATAATCAAGTAATGCTTTTGATTTAAGTTCCCATGAAATTAGTTCATCAAGTGAGCCTATTATCTTGGAAAAACCAGTAAAAAAGAAAAAAGCAACACGAAAGTATTCCAATGATTAAGAGAGACGACATAAGTGGGTTGAGATGGATGCAGATAACAAAAAAACCCAATTGTTTTTTCTGCCATCAGTTGCTCATCTGCCGAATGAATCATTGAATATCATGTTAAAACAGCCACACACGTGGCCAATGCCAAAAAACTAATGATGTAAAAATATCCGATCTTTTATAAAAAAATACCGATTTTCGGAGGAAAGTTGATATTGCTGATATGAAGGTTGTTTTAAGGATGATAAGCTGAACCGGTTTAAGCAAATTTCCAAATTAGTCAAATTAAATGCAAAAATATATCCAGATTCGGCAGTTGCAAAGTCTGCGAGTTACACCTTATTTCTGTATCTATATAAAGTAAAATTAAAAAAAAACACATAAAGCATAGACATAAATTAGTACTCGTATTACGAAAAAATTATCAAATAGACTAAAAGTATTCACTTGTCAGTCCATGCTGTCTGCTTTAAATTTATTTCAAAACGGTTTGGAAGAATGGATTCCAAGTAAAAAACTTATTAATAAATACAAATGTACAATTTCAAAAGGAAGGTTATTTAAGGTATTTAATAACTATGCATAATGCCTAAAAATAATAATATTATCCTCTTCAGAATCGAGTTTTCCATTTTTTATCAAAACTTTATATGTTTAAATAAATTTTTTTAATTATGCTGGTTTTTAAGTAAATAAGTGATAGGAATAGCGTTGCCATTCGTATCGCTTTTCGCGGGATTGTTCTGATTTTTTAAATTAAATCACGCATACCGCGCTGGATTTACAAATCCCGCTTTTTTAAGTTTTATTTGATGATTTTTAACTTAACTTCAGCAACTTTCAACTAATAAAGAATAAGTGCATCTTAATAGATTCAAATACTATAATTCACACCGTATACACAGAAAAAATTTAAAATCAACTTTAATAAATATTTTAGTTAGAAATTTGTACTATTGATTAAATCCTGTACTGATTTTCGTCCTGCAAACAAATTGATAATATCAATTAATAAATTTGTAAAAATGAGGTTTTCCTCTTTTTCGAGATCAATTAATAGAGTAAATTGAAAGTACGCGTTTATTTTAAACAAATGAATAATTGGTCCAATTATATTAATAATTGAATTTACAGATTTTAAAGAATTAAATTGTTCGTTGAATGAATTAATAAAAGTAGTTGAATTGTATAAAATTTTAAAAAGTAAAAGTAAAAAAATTTTAAAAAGTAAAGTCATTTTTTTATTTATTTATTTTAACTTACTTATTTTATTTATTTAATTTATTTGTTTAATTCCGTAACTTACGTTGCAGGCTTTGAACATGGTAACTCCATTATAACAGGCTAACACACATTCACTAGGCTATCGTGGCAAATCTTTTTTCATTCAATTATTGCACATATGTACATAGGTATGTGTTCATATTTTATTTTTTAACTTAAAGTGATGTCATGCTTCGAACTTGGTATTTCTCGAATAACAGGCTGACACACTTCCACGCAGCTACCGTCATACAATCGAAAAACTTAAAAAAAATTAAAACATGAACAAGCACAAACACAAATAAAAATATTTTTTTTCATTAAACAAAGTTAATTCAAACAATCAAAATCGAATTTTTAATAATGCGTACAAAAGTTTATTATTCGTCTGTATGTTTGCATATTTGCTAACATCCATAAAAACATTAAACTTTTTGTTTTCAATCAACAAAATTTAATTTGGTCAATTATAAAATTGTTTGAAACAGCATTACTTGATTTAATTGGAAGCATTTTGGATAAAATTTTTTCTGTGTATGTAGTAGACGACGAATTCGCCTGAGTACTGTAAATCGATCTTATGTATATAAATCAGCTACGTCCAAGGCCTATTTATCAGGTCAATGCAATCGTCCTGATGATATTCTGTGTTTTCGTGTTTAAGCTGTCAAAAGTTGTTTGCACCATATACTTTAGTTCATGTTTGTGTGTGTTTCTGACAACCTAAACATAAATGCCCCTATCACGGTTTTCAACTTTTAAAATAGTTTGGTTGGGATTGATAAATTTGCATTGCCATTCTCCACTAAATTAACACTTGACTTTTCAGTTGTGTTTTGGTATCGTCATTTACAACTCAGTGTAAGTTTTGTTGAGAAAAACGTTGAGTATACACAACTGCTTTTTAGTAGTTGGGTCTGTGGTTGTGATTTTCTAATTATAAGTTGGTGCGAGATAAAAAGCAGAAAAAATGGAAAATTTTCAACTAGAAATATTTACTATGCTTAATAACAAATTTTTTTAACAGTTTCGCTATCGGGAGTATACCGGGCACATACAAACATTTCTTTAAATGTGATTTTAGGTGATCCAATATGTAATAAAATGTTTCTTTGTTCTGCAGAAATAACAAAACTTTCAAAATTTTTTTTACGGAATTCGTTCCCTATTTTGATTATTCCTTACCTTGTTGGGTTGGAGTCACCACGAATTTTTCTTTTGATACCTAGCACATCTATATTTGCGACTTCGTTTTTCGTCCTCATAAAATAAATGTACACATATTTTTATCTATTTGGCTTGATTTCTTTGAACTAAAACACACACAAAATATATATTTTCTAAAAATTTGTATTTTTTAAATTTACACAAATTATTAATTCTTTTCTGTCAAACTTGATATTTTAAGTTGGCAACACGATGATAATTTCAACTAAAAGACAGTTGTGGTTCATGATACTGAAACACAGTTTGGTCGTGTGTAAGTTTGGTCTACTCTGTTCAGTTTGGACAACCAAACTGAATTTAGTTGAGAACCGTGATAGGGGCAAAAGTTGTTTTTTGTATTGCTGTGTTTTTGTAGAGTTGCATACCTAATAAATAGGCCTTGGCTACGTCCAAGTCATATGCACAATGTGCAAACTTTTATAAAGAGCTTTTTGTGCTTTCACACCGACGAGAGTACAACATCCACAACAACAACACAACAGACAGCAATGCGTGCTCTAACTCTACAAAGAAACAATAACAAAATTGAGAGCTTTCAAAGCTGTTTACCTCAAATGCAAATATCAGTGTGTGTGTGTTTGGACGTAGCTGCTATAAATTAATCAGGGCAATCATGAATAACATTCCTCGTAAAACTTCTCTCTTTTCCAATTAGAATTTTTTGTTTTCCCTATTATTTGCTATTAGTTGGAATTGTTCCCTGGGAAAAATTTCTCGCGGAATTTTATTCATGATTGGCCTGAATGTAAAAATACTTGCCAATGAAATCCACGTATGAATATATTTTTAAATTTTTTTATTTTGTTTTGTTTTCAAATCCAACTGTTATATTTAAATTCGCTAATTTTTAATTGATGTAAGAAAGATGTGTGTTTATTTTTATATGCTTTGCAAAATGTTAATTTGTTTTAATAAATATATCCTTTAAAGTAGAAATATTTAAAAGGTTGTTTTTGTACCGCGAAACTATTTAAAATCCCGTGATTTTGGAATTTTTCTTAACTTGTCCCGCTTTTTCGAAAAATAAAACTGGCAACCCTAGATAGGAACCATGTCCCAAAAATGATAAAAAATGTATTTATGTATTCTTTAATTTTTTATATATCTTAAGAACTGGGGCCAATTACTGCATTCGATATCGAACGAAATTTCCATTTATTTTCTATTGGAATGCAGCAATTTGACTACTGTTTTATTAGTAACATAGATTTTATGATTTTTGTAGCTTTGCTACTTATGGGGCGATACAGGGGTTAGAAAATAATTTTCGTAACATAAATAATCGACACTATTACAGTTATAAATTTATTTTTGTTTTGATTCCTTTGTACTTAAACCAGAGCACGAAAATAAACGAAACAAATTGTTTGATATTCTTTTGTTTAATTCTTTCGAGTGAGAGAAACAAAAACAATGAAAACGATTGCTCAATTTGTTCAAGGAAAAAAGAAATAATTTTGTTGCTTTGCATTTGCGTATATACAGTGAATAACGACAACAAACTAAAAGACAAAGTTGTTTGTGTATTTCGTATTGCTGGTACTGCATGTGTGCATGTGTATTTCGTATTTCTAGGACTGAGTGTGTGCTGTGAGCAGTGATGGGAAAGTTAGTACTATCTATATTTACTATACTATTTAACATGAAAAAGGACCGTAACACATTTGATACTCTCACGGACAACTTAGATATGCAGTCAGAAGACGCGCGCATGCATATATTTTTGAAAATAATTAATTTTTATAGCTTTGCTATTAATCTCGCGATACAGGGGTTAGGAAATAATTTTCGTAACAAAAATAATCGACACTATTACAGTTATAAATTAATTTTTGTTTTGATTTCTTTGTACTTAAAAGTATAGTACGAAAATAAACCAAACAAATTGTTTGATTTTGTTTTGTTTCGTTTTTTGAACTGAGTGAAACAAAAACAAAACAAGAACAATGAGAACGATTGTTCAATTTGTTTTTGCTTTGTTTTTGCATATGAGCACAAACCAGAGAACAGCGCCGATCGGTTGTAAGCCGGCTAACACCTGTCACCAGCCACAAACAATACATTAATTTAATCGCACGCCGCTAGAAAATAAAATAATGGGAAATAAATGGAAACGTTTTGAAATATTTGCAGAGAATTTGACATCATCATATACATAATATAATTTTATTGCATTGTTATTTCACACATGAAAGTTGTTTTAAATAACTAAGTAGCAAAGCTATAACCGGATGTCCTAAGATAACTCTCTTCTTTTTTTATATATGTAATAGCTATCTATACGACGTTTAAACTGGTCTTATTTGCAAATAGAAGTATATATGAAGACTGTGAGTCAAATAAGCAATTCACCCTTATCGCGAATAAAACTTCAAGTGAAAAGTGTTCCATTTTCCCTAAAATTGTGATCACCAATGTTTGCGTTATTGTTGTGTTATCATACTATTTTCTAATTTTGTTAATCATTTTTTTGTTCACGGGAAGTATTTCACGTGAACAAAATGTTCGCCTTTTATTCGCGATAAGGGTGATTATAACACTACAAATTTATTTTTCTGTATACATACATCGCATCCCCAGCAATAAGTAATTGTTCTCGTGAATTAGTAAGTTACAATTTTCAATTGCAAATAAACATAGTATATGAGTTCTCATAAAATTAATGTTTTTGTACTTCTTATACACGAGAAATTCTTGTTGTTTGTTGTTTGTTTTAAATAAAAATAACGTAATAAATATGCTTGTTTCTTTAATTTTTCTTGATTTTGAAGTTGCCTCTTTTTTTCTTTGAAATCCCCTTTTTGTGCCACTTTTTTTTTGAAAATCCCCTTTTTGTGCCCCTTTTTGAAAATTTTCAACGGTAACGCTGATGTAATGTATAATTAAATTTTATTACGTTATAAAGTAAAGATTTTACTATCAGTCCCTTCATTTATTTTTCTTCAATATTCCCAAACGGTTGGCTTTAAATAATCTTTTTTTTGAGTTGAAAGGATTTTCATGAAGCCGTATCAGGCTCCTCATCAAACCCAGCAATGTCATCTAAAAAATAAAATGCAATGGTTATGAAAAGGACTTGACGAATACAAACAATTGTAAGTTAGTTAATTATTATTTTTCGAACTGTATTTGTTTCTTAAATTCTTATGAATTGAATTAGGCTACTGTTCGTAACGCTTTTTAAGCCAAATTACATGTGATAATTATTAATGAACAAATAACATCAAGTTAGTTGTGAATATTCTGACAACACATAGTTGAACGGAACAGCCAGGCGTTTTCGAAGGCCACTAAACCTTCCTCATCAGCGTTCTTCTGTGTTTTGGTCCACCGTGTGTGGTGTCAGTTGATGTAGATGTCTGCCCTATATACGAAACTTTATTGCAA
Organism: Tachina lurida; assembly: GCA_944452675.1. Taxonomy (NCBI): domain Eukaryota; kingdom Metazoa; phylum Arthropoda; class Insecta; order Diptera; family Tachinidae; genus Tachina; species Tachina lurida. Next base: position 61,100,076 of record OX101754.1, on the reverse strand, counting down.
ATGGAATATGTGAATTGGTTTGATTCATTGCATTTTTCAATTTGCTCATATATATGTTTGGTAATGAAGGCTCAACAATTTACCATCTTTCATATATATTACAACAGTCTTACCATTGTCGTTTGTTCCTTACTAACTATGCACATGTTTGTTAATTTGCTTAGTTTTGTTCTACTTAAGACAAACTTTTTTGGTTTGTTACTATTAAGTATATTTTTATTTTTGCCACAAGCCAATGACTATTAATTTTAACAATGGTAAGACTGTTGTAATATAATGAAAGATGGTAAATTGTTGAGCCTTCATTACCAAACATATATATGAGCAAATTGAAAAATGCAATGAATCAAACCAATTCACATATTCCATTTGCAATAAAGTTTCGTATATAGGGCAGACATCTACATCAACTGACACCACACACGGTGGACCAAAACACAGAAGAACGCTGATGAGGAAGGTTTAGTGGCCTTCGAAAACGGCTGGCTGTTCCGTTCAACTATGTGTTGTTGTCAGAATATTTACAACTAACTTGATGTTATTTGTTCATTAATAATTATCACATGTAATTTGGCTTAAAAAGCGTTACTAACAGTAGCCTAATTCAATTCATAAGAATTTAAGAAACAAATACAGTTCGAAAAATAATAATTAACTAAAATTAATAGTCATTGGCTTGTGGCAAAAATAAAAATATTATTTATTTTATTTATTTTTGCAAATTAATAATTATAACTACAATTATAAGAATTAATTAAAAAACGTAAAAGAGTACTAGCGACTAAGGCTTTCGACTCTGATATATTTATAGAATTTGTTTTTAAATAATATTTTTAAGATTATTTTTGGATATAAATTTGTACATTAATTTAATGTTGGAATCACATGTATTTTTTAAAAAATCGGTTGGAATTTTATTGGTGAAAAAGTGGGTTCTCGATGAGTTGTAGGTGGTGCATTCGTCTAGGATGTGGGTTACGTTAAGCTGGGTATCACATGTAGGGCAAACGGGAGGTGTAGTTCTAACATATAGATGTTGATGGGAAAATTTACAGTGACCGATTCTTAGCCGTACAAAAACGGTTGTTTCTTCTCTTGAACAGCTTAGGGGGTAAAATGGTTTATTACCGGTAGGGTTGTATTTCTTGTAACTATGCTGGTAGCTTTCCCACTGTTGAGACTTTGTAGACGTCAAGAGAGATGATATGATGTTTAAAATATCCTGAACCTCCCACGTCATGTGCTTTATTAGTGGACGTTGTTTTGCGTCTTCGGCTGCTGAGTCAGCGTTTTCATTGCCAGTGATGCCAACGTGTGAAGCTACCCACATAATTTTTATTTTATTTGCGTTTTGGATACAGAGATTCCTTATTTGGCTGATTGTGAGTGACTCGTGCCTGGAATTTTGAGTGGCTAGGATGGACGAAAGGCTATCAGAACAGATAACATATTTAGAGGCATTCCTTGTGGCATATTGCATTGCCAAAAGGATTGCCAGGGCTTCAGCGGTAAAATTTGAGCAGTAGTCGTTAATGAAGCCTGTATTTATAATACCCCCATCTTGGTTGACAGTGGCGAAAGTTTTAAAATCATTTGATTAGGATCCATCTGTAAAGATAAACTCCCAATTATCCGCTGTGTAGCTTGCGGCGATTTGGTTAAACAAATTTTTATAGATAGTAGGTGTGTTAGTTTTAGAAAATTCTGCCAAAGATAGAATAAAGGTGTTTTTATTTATCAGCCATGGTGGCTGTTTGTTGTTTTCTAAGCACAGGATTAATATCGAGGTTAAGTTTTTCGGAAAACATTATGGATCTTCCAATGGTGGATTTGATTCTGGGTTTTCTAATGGAATTTTTGATTCTATTTACTTGCTGAAACAGTGTTTTATTACGGCAGATAAAAAATTTTGGAATGAGCCTGTGTGTCAGATAAGTAGTACGATCCATGATAGAGGGTAAACCAGCCTCAGCTAGGATGGTTTTGATTGGACTGGAGGGGAACGCTCCAATGCTTCGGCGAACTGCTGCGTGATAAGGTGCCTGTATAAGTTTGATATGTGAGGGAGCACACCAACCGTAAATAGGAAGGGCGTAATCAATTTTTGAGAGCACGATTGCCCGGGTTATATTTGTCATGGTCGATATATGTATCCTATAGTTTTTTGATGTTAAATATTTTATAATGTTTAGTCTTGAATTTAAATTTTTCCTCAGTTGTAGACAGTGTTCCTTAAAAGTAAAGCCCCTGTCGAAAATAACACCCAGGATTCGTAGATAGTTAACTCGTTTGATTTTAGTATTTTTGTATTCGACGTTGAAACTTGGGCAGAGATGTTTTTTGCAGACATGAAGAATGGCACATTTTTCAGTGGACAGCTTGGCTCCGGATTTCATGCTCCATTCGTCTATTTTTTTTAAGGTGTCAGAAAAAATTGTTTTAACCTTGTTGTTATCACCAAGCTTAGTAAAAATAATAACGTCATCGGCGTAGATTATATGTTCGATGTTTTTTTGCAAAGATAGAATGTTACTTAGATCGTTAAAGGCAATAATAAACAATACCACAGATAGCGGCGACCCTTGGGGAACACCATTGCATATGGGTAACGATTTGGAATAATACCCATTGATTCTGACTTGAAATTTGCGGTTGCTTAAAAAGCTTTTAATTATACAAAACATATTTTTACCAATTTTCCAGTTGTTAAGCTGATGCAGGATAACGTGAGCCCCGATTCGGTCAAAAACCTTTTCGAAGTCAGTGGATAGAATGCTGACATGATTTCTGGTGGATATAGCTCTGGATATGAAGTGTTGCAAGTATAGTAGTGCGTCGTCTGTACCTTTCTTTTGCATAAATGCTACCTGGTTGGGTGTTAAAAAATTATTTACTTGCATGAACCACATAAGTCGCCTTGCGATGATTTTTTCAAAGATTTTGCTGGTGCAGGATAGTAGGGAAATAGGCCTGAATCCAGAAACAATCAGGTGGTCTTTATTTGGTTTAGGAATTGGGACAACAATTGCGGTTTTCCAAGCTTGCGGAAAGATGCCAGAAGCCAGAATATTATTGTAAAGAACAAGTAAATAGGTTTTGGTTGAAGAGCATAGGTTTTTTAACATGGGATATGAAACCCGGTCCATGCCAGGTGCTGCACCTTTAGCTGAATACAGCGCGTCTTCAAGTTCTGTAATATTAATTGGGCGTTCCGTTTTTTCCGCGAATTTATTAAAATGTTGATGGGTGTACGTGTAATGTATAAAGCTGGATTTACTATTGCGAAAAGCAGAAGGAAAGTTCCTGTCATCAGATAGGTTTGACCAATTTGTTGCAAAACAGTTAGCGATTTCGAGGGGATCTGTGATAATATTAGGTCCTTGTTGTAAGTTGTTGATGACGTTGGTACTATGGGCGCCTGATATGTGTTTTATATCATTCCAAATGCGTTGTGAGGATGCTTTAGGGTTGATATTTGCGGTGAATTTTTGTAAGCATATAGCTTTACTGTCTTTAACAGCCCGCCTAAATAAGGCGTTATATTTTTTGTAGTTCACTAAATTGTCGTTGTTTCTAAAACGTTTAAAATAGTGCCAAAGTCTTTGTTTCTCCTTGCGCAACAAGTCTAGCTTAGAATTCTACCAGATTACTTTGGGTACAATATTTCTATTCTTACGTGTATGTGGAATGCTTAAGTTAGCAGCAGATCTAAGGCATTTAGATAAAACGGCGGCTTGCTGATTTATGTTTGGAGTAATATTGGCTTTGGAGAGGTTTTCTTTACACTTCATTTGAAATAAAGGCCAGTTGGCGGAATCTGTTTTAAATTTTGTTAGGTATTTTGCTTTTGAATGGTTAACCCTTTTTTCAACAGTAATTAAAATTGGGTAGTGATCGCTTCCGTGTAGATTCGCCAGAGTTTTCCAGGAGCACAAAGGGTCTATATCAGATGAGCAGAGGGAGATATCAATGTGTGAGAAAGTGATATGAGTTGAAAAATGGGTTGGTGATCCATTGTTTAATATCACAAGGTCTTCATTAAGGACAAAGTTTTCAATTGTTAACCCACGAGGATTTGTGCTTGCTGAGCCCCATAGCGTGCTGTGGGAATTGAAATCACCTGTTATTAGAAAGGGGTAGGTAATATTGTTAACTATTGTTTTTAGCATTTGTTGTGTAAAGTTTTGATGAGGGGGAATGTATATGCATGCTACATCAAGTTTTATACCAATATCAATTTGAATTGCAATTGTGGCTAGGTCATTATTAGTGTAGATGATTTTATGTGGTATACTGTTTTTAATGAGGAGGCCTATTCCTTGCTTTGAGGACGTATTGCCAGGCAAGTTATGGAAGAAGCCTTTGTAGTGTTTTGGGATGATTATATTATTTTGATTAAATGGGATATGTGTCTCTTGTATTGAAATAATGTCTGGATTGAAATCGTTGATAATGAGTTGTAGTTCGTGGTAATTATTAATAAGTCCGTTCAAATTCCACTGAATTATTTTTAAATCCATGTTTAAAAAGTAGTGAAACAATTATTCTCCATCTACAAACATTATTTCTTCTTGTTCGTTGTAATTTGAGTTCTGTTGTGATGATCGCTTTGGTAAAGCTAGAGCATTGTTTTGAGTAAAGTTAAGTGTTTATTGTTGTTGATTTTGCTGTTGTTGTTTGACTAGTTGTTGGTGGCTTAGTCATTGATCTTGTTAACATTGAGTGTGATGTTTTGGTGTTCTTGTTGTTTGTTGTATTTTTTGGTGTGTTTGTTACTTGCGTGCTTTTTATTGCAGTGATAGTAGGAGAGATGTTATTGTTATTTATTTATTTATTTATTTTATTTATTTATTTTATTTATTTATTGTAGTTCAGTCAATGGACAAATAATCCTTACAGACTAAGATAACATTCAAAGATAAGGAACTAATACTAAGGTTGTTTATAAAATTTGTATTAAAAAAGAAAAAAGAAATCTATCACGGATAAACATATATATATACAATATTACTTTGAAAAGTTTACAATTAAATTAAACAATTAAATAGTTTTGAGATCACAGTTATTTCAATAAACTAAAAAGAAGCAATTTAAACTCTGATTTTTCATTGCTAAGTTCGATAAAAGATTTTGAATCTTTTTCAATATTATAATTTATTTCGTTCAAGAAAGAGAATGTACGTGATAAAATACCATTACGAGAATAATCTGTACGATGAAATGGAACATCGAAAAGTTTAGCGAACCTCATATTCCTGGGAGGTACATAAAACCGTATGGCATAAAGCATATCAGGGCAATCAATAGAACCATTGATAATATCATATAACAGGAAGGCAGATTGAACTTTTCTACGAGACGCCAAAGTACGTAGACCAATAAACAAGCATTTCGATTCATATGGAAGGGATGATAAATAAAGTAACGAGCGCGTAGCATATTTGACGAAAATGCGTTGAACTCTCTCTATACGAGCAATACGATTAGAGACATGGGGATTCCAAATAACAGCAGCATATTCTAGTTTAGACTTAACAAAAGACGTATAGATATATTTCAGAGTGTATGGATCAGCAAACTCAGAACAAGTTCTCTTCAGAAAACCCAGTATTTTATATGCTTTAGGAAGTAAATACTCAACATGAGCATCAAACGACAAGGAGTTATCAAATATAACGCCTAAGTCAAGTTTAAGATTAGAGGTATTCAACACTACACCATCAATATAAAAGGCTACAACACTGGGGGCAACAGACCTATAGAAGGAAACATGCACACATTTATTAATGTTCAGACTTAAACTATTTAGGCGACACCACTCACTAAGATTATAGAGCTCAGTTTGCATAATTTGGGCATCATGAATCGAATCTAATTTTAAGAAAAATTTTAAATCATCAGCATATAATAAATAATTTGATTTCAAGAAACAACTACCGATATCGTTAATAAAGAGGTTGAACAATAAAGGACCGAGTATACTACCCTGAGGTACACCCGACATTTGCAGATAAGGCACAGAACTATAACCTTCAATATTAACGGAACAAGTTCTATTGGACAAGTAAGACGTAATCCAGACTAAGAAATTAGAATGGAACCCCATTAACTTCAATTTAGATAATAAGACCGAATGCGATAATTTATCAAAAGCTTTTGAAAAGTCAGTATAATAGTGTTTTCACACTGAATTGGTTTTAATAAAAGTTGGTTTTAATGTTAAAACCAACTGTTAAAACCTGGTTTTACCATACAAATTGTTTTTGTTTAATCCAACTTAAAACCATTTCTGAATTGGTTTTATTTTGGTTTTATGAAATGCAACCTTGTTTTCACTGTGGTAAATTCAGTGCTGCCAAGTTAAAATTACCGGAAGCAGCTGATAATGTTTATGCCAGTGAATAACAAGAGATGTCGCTTGCAAGATTTTCAACTTAAAAATGGATGCAGCAGCAACAATAAGTAAAAAATTAAGCAAAAATAAGAGTTTATTGGAAGGAAAACAACAAAAATATTTTCATTGACCTCTGGAATGTGAAAATAAACGATATGACATATCGATCCACCACTAAAAATTGTTGTATTTTGCGATTTATTTGTGCATTTTTTATATACAATAACTTTATTTCCAAGCACTTCTTCACTTTGTATTACTAGTTCCATAATTTTAAAATATTAATTTACAAAATATAAAATAATTTCCATTTTGGAGCGCATTGTAAAGTTTCTTAGTTTTTCATGCAAACAAAAACAGTTGTACAGTTTGTCAAATAAGTGTTATAAAAAGCAGAAAAAAATACAACAACAAACACACGCATTACTGCAGTAGATTTATTTTATTTTGAGCAAAGTTATTAGACAGTCTGTGAGTTAAAACCTGAATTTAACAAACTTGCAGTGTGAATGCAAAATCAGCTGTTTATGGTTTTAACGTTAAAACCAGGTTTTAACTTGCAGTGTGAAAACACTATAAAGCACCTCAACTTGGGCGCCGTTAACCAGGGCCTCTAAACAGTATTCCTTAAATAGCAACAGATTCGTTACAGTAGACCTTCCAGCATAGAAACCATGCTGGTAAGGCGAAATCCAACTCTTTGTCAGGAAGAACAGTTTCTTATGAATGATGTGCTCAAAAATTTTAGAGACACAAGTTCATTTAGAAATTGGCCTATAACACCTAACGTCATCTCTCCTTCCATCCTTAAAAATAGGAGTGACCGTCGCATACTTCCATCTATTAATAAATACACCCTCCTTAAGTGACAAGTTGAAAATAAAAGTCAATGCAGGAATAAAAGACGAGGCAGCCTTCTTCAATAAATGAGTGCATAGGCCATCAAAATCAGATTTTAATGAGATCTTAGCCTGAATGATTGCTTCAGATACATCATCCTCAGACAAAATAAAGAATCCCACGTTTAAGTTAGTATGAGTCCCTGAAGTAGAAATGTTATCTCCAGGTGGTTCGAAGTTATATTTAAAAAATGATGCAAACATATTAACGGCCTCTTCGCAAGAGTTAGAAACTATCCCATGCAGCTGAACTGTCGAAGGAATATCAGACGATTGTTTCTTAGATTTTATGTAAGACCAGAATGACTTAGTGTTACTTTTTATCTCCTGTTCCTTAGATAAGAGAAATTGTTTATAAAGAAATTTATTCAAGAAGTTGAATTCACGGCGGTAGTGAAAAAACTTGGCTTCAGACTCAGAATCACCCATATCTATAAATTTCCTATGAAATTTATTACGCAAATTCTTTAGAGTTTTGAGACCCCTAGTGTACCATGGTAGTTTATAAGGCTTCTTATTCTTAGTTGGAATATTATTACAGCAGATATCACGCACTTTCTGTAGAAATAAATCATAACATCCATTAGTATTTAACTTATCAAACGAATCAGTCCAGTTTATAGCCTCAAACAAGGAATTAAGCACATCAAAATTACATAAGTTAAAGTTAAAGTCATTAGCAATTGCCGATTGAGAATATTTGAAAAATGTTATGTTATCAATTTCAATAACCAGAGGTTTGTGATGAATATTAGGTTGAGAAATACACAGTAAAGGAACATAAATTTTGTATTTAAGAAATTCAGATAAAAATATAAGATCTAGAAAACGATTTAATAGATTGGAAAAATTATTAATTTGACGCAGATTAAGAGAAAATAAACTATCAATAAGATTAATTTCATGACTATGGTTTACATTGCAAGGCGTTAGTAATGAGCCGTCAGATAACATTGACCAAGAGATATTTTTTAAATTGAAGTCGCCAAGTACACAAAGACTGTCATTTACTGTGAAGTTCTCACCTATAGATAAAATGTTAGAAATATGAGCATCATATAAACAATCAGAGCTATTAGGCGGAATATAAGATGCACATACCAGAAAAGAACAGCTTACATTAGATATGGATACAATTATTTGGTCCACCAAACCATTAAGATCATTAATACAGCACAGAGAGGACTTAAATCGAGTTTTCACTGCAACTAAAACACCTCCACCTAATAAGAGGCCAGTGGAGAATGGATCCCTATCTTTACGGTAAACATTCCAAAGATTGGGGTCAAAATATTCAGCATTGGAAAAATCACTGTTCAACCAGGTTTCAACTAACACGAAAACATCAAAATCGCATTGCGAGGAAAAATCATAGACTATCTTAGACTTGGATCGCATACCAGAGAGATTTTGAAAATAGATTTTTAAACCATTACATCCATTAGCTAGTGTTGCTGCGATAGCGGCGTTCGATCTCGAAAATTTTCAAAAGGCCGAGCTTTGATATCAGCTGGCCAAATTTCAGGCTTTAAGATCTTGGCATAAAGTCCATCAGAAATCCCAATCTTAAAATTAACACGTTTCAATGTTGATAAATCAACACCATTTTTAACCAACTTAAAACAGGCCATTTGGGACTTGCTGACGTTCGCAGTTTTTTCAATATAATTTAAAATTTGATCCTCTGTAACGGTTGGCTTGAATGACGATATGTGAATCCATTTTTTATTAGAAACAACATCCAAATCATTAGATAAATTGGCGCCATAAATCACAGGGCCTTTATTAAAATTACGCTTGCTATTACTGGTACGTGCGGGTGTATGTTTGTTGACAGTGTGTGTAGATGTATGTGTATTTACAACGGGATTGCGTGACGAATGCGGTGGCTTATTTACATTAACTGTTGAAGTATTACGGCTAGGTGAGACAATTAAATCGACAAGTGCACAAGCACCAAGCTCAACATTATTACAGACAGGAACAGGTGGTTGTTGTTGCGAGTTTGATGGAGGTAACTCAGACCCTACAATGTTTTCTTGAACCGCAGTAACTAAATCAGCATTATGCATATTAGAAGTAGCCAAATTATTTCTTAATACATCTGAAAAAGACGTTTTGCTCACTTGCGCAGTTGACTCTTTAATTGTATCTTTTATAACATTGCAGATTGTTTTGTTGTTTTCTGTAATGCTGCTGCAAATTTTGTTTATGTTATGGTGTTCATTTAATGCACCACATAAATGATTAATCTCTTTGAGATTTCTATCACAAGATCTTTGAACTTCATCAAGCTTTTGCAGTCTATCCACATATCTTTTTTCAATAGCTTCCAATAACTTTTTTATTTCCATTTCATTACGTTTCAACGAGTCCTTAAACTCGCCTTTGTATTGAGCCAAATTAACACTATTTTTTTTAACACCATCTTGCACTTCTGCCATTACCAAATCAACATTATGAATATATTGGAGGCAATCATCACAAAGAAACCTGATGAAACCAGTAGATTCAAGTATACCACAAGAATATTGATCTACACCAGAGCATTTTTTAGAAGAATGGTAGACTTTTTTGCAGATTCCCTCACACATTAGGCCGCTTTCACCACGAATTGCAGTTTTGCAATGATGACATTCTGCCATTTCGCAGTTATTGCACTATTTAAGCTTTTAATTATTTTAATTTATTTAAAAAATATGTATTATTTAATTTTAATTTGGGAGCCGAAAAATTTTGCTTCTTGATCACACAAGAGTTGCCAGACTGGACACCACCGGAACGAAAATTTTTTTTTGTCACTGTTAGTAGTGGTAATTGCAAAAAGGAAAAAAAAAAAAAAAAAACACTTCAATAGGCTTAAGAAAGTACGACGCAAAGGTTAGTCGATGACTGAAATAAAAATATACTTAATAGTAACAAACCAAAAAAGTTTGTCTTAAGTAGAACAAAAATAAGCAAATTAACAAACATGTGCATCGTTAGTAAGGAACAAACGACAATGGTAAGACTGTTGTAATATATGTGGGTTTGGTTACCTTTTTTAATAAAACACACAACAATTATATATTAATTGTTAAATTCATATTGTTTATTAATTGTTTAATTCATATTATTTATTAATTGTTCAATTCACATTTAATTCCTAACGAGCACCATCCCGTCAACTCAACGTCTACTTTTCAACTGTCTTTTGCTCTTTTAATTGTCTTATCTGTTTCTGTCTGTTTGTGTGTGTGTTTGGCTTTTATACTTTAGAGCGTCATGTAGGTGCTGCTAATGCAGCGATATTCAGTCGGCATCCCACATCCGGCCCTCCTGACTTTACATTCGTCCTCGAATGCTAGTCCCACTTTTTCATCATATCTACTACTGTCGTCGTGTTTTTCGGACCCTCTGCGTTTCCTACTTTCTCAACTTCATAACGACCATGGTCCAGTCTCTTCTTGACTCGATATGGTCCCAGGAACTTCGGTCTCAGTTTCATTCCTGTGCCAAACTGGGTACGCTTAATGGCTACCAGCTGCCCGGTCTCGTACACAGTTTCTGGGACTCTTTTACGGTTGTATTCCTTGCAGTTCTCTTGTTGTATATCGTGAATGTTTTCTTTAGCTTGTTCTCTTATGGTGTCTCGTTCGGCGTTTAAGGTCTCTATTGACAGTTCATTAAATAGCTCGCGAATATCTGTATCATCGTCCTTTCTCATATCTAACCCAGTTAGGACTTGAAATGGTGTAAGTTTGGTGCTTCTTGGCGGCGTGCTGTTTAAGGTTTGCTGCACTCGACCTACATGTTTGTACCAGTGGCCAGGTTTTTCTATGCATAATTTAGTTAGCATCGATATTACGGTGCTGTTCATTCTCTCTACCTGACCATTTCCTCTTGGCACCCCCGTTGCTATTAGCAAATGCAGTATTCTTCGAATTGCCCAGATGTAAACGCGCTTCCCCTATCGGTGATTATTCTTCTAGGGTTCCCGAACAGCATCGATTGTTTAGTCAGTCGATCCACAACCTCGTTTGAGCCAGTACTCTTAGTGGGGTACAGCCAAACAAATTTCGAAAATGCGTCTACAACAACTAGTATATAATTGTATTGCTTCTGCGTGGACTCCATCGGACCTATATGATCTATATGATATGTCAGAAGTGGTTTATCTGCCTTGTCAATGGGACTGAGAAATCCTTCCTTACGTCCCCTTTTCGCCTCGGAAACTAAACACTCTACACAGCTTTTAACAATTTGTTCGACTTTTCCAGTTAAGTTTGGAATAAAGTAAGATTTTTGAATTAACTCTTGCGTTTTTCGGGTGGCGAAGTGTCCTTGTCTGTGTGCCATTTGAATTATTTCTTGTTCCATTGAGCTCGGGATTACTATAAGTTCGTTATTTGGGTCTTTGTGTAGAATGCCGAATTTCATAAAATAGTCATCGTATGTATCTGTTTCTAATATTTTTCTTACAGCTCTAATCCATTCGTCTTGTGTTTGCGCTCGTTGTAAACGGTGATGTAAAGAGTCTTCTATTAATAGGCATGTTAATCTGCTTAATGCATCTACGTGATTCATCTTTGCTCCTGCCCTGTGCTCTACTTTGTAATTTAACTCTTGTAGGAACAAAGCCCATCTAGAAACTCTGGGTGGTACATCCTGCTTACGCATTGTTAGTGCAAATGCGTTACAGTCTGTGACTATTTTTATTGGTATACCCAACACGAATATCCTCCACTTTTTAAGTGCTTCTATTACAGCCAAAACTTCTAGCTCGTATGAGTGATACTTTTGCTCCGTTGGTGTTGTTTTCCTACTCATGTACTCTATTGGGTGGAATTGGGAGTCTTCGCCTTTCTGTAGTAAGACTGCGCCATATCCATATAGGCTGGCGTCTGTGTGTATTTCTGTTACAGCTCTAGGGTCAAAAATTGTTAAAACTGGTGGTTTCATCATTGCGTTTTTTAATTGTTTGAATGCCAATATTTCTTCATCACCCATTTTAAACTAAGTATATTTTCTCAATAAATTTGATAGTGGTCTCGCCATTGTTGCATAGCCTGGTATAAAGCGTCGCAAATACGAAGTTAGCGCAAGGAATCTCTGTAAAGCTTTTACGTTTGTCGGTAATGGGAAGTTTGCCACAGCCTTTGTTTTTTCGGTTGATGCGGAAACCGTTGAATTTTCAAATATATAGCCTAAAAAGTTTATTTTCCTCTGTAAAAAGTGGCATTTTTCCATTTTATGTTTAGTCCGTTTGATTCCGCGACTGACAGAACCTTTTTCAATTTTAGAATGCCTTCTGCCTCATTCTGAGACGGTATGACAATATCGTCCATGTAAATGATCAATGTATTATCGTTGATTAGTTCGCGAAAAATGGAAGCGATGTATCTGCAAAACACAGCAGGGGAATTCGAAATACCGAAAGGTACGTATCTAAATTCATATTGACCCTTATTTGTTACGAATGAAGTATATTTTTGCGAATTTTCTTCTATAGGGACATGAAAAAACCCGTTCCGCAAATCCAATGTTGTGAAAACCTTTGCCCCCTTTAGTTTTTGAATTACTTCGTCAATCAAAGTCATTGGGAAGTTATCTCTAATTATTTTTTCATTTAATTTGCGGAAATCGCAACATAAACGTTTTGTACCATCTTTTTTCTTTACCAGGACCACTGGAGCTGAGTACTCTGAATAACTCTGTACTATTATGCCGTCTTCTAGCCATTCCTTGACTTGGTTGTCGATGAAATTTTGATCCGAGAACGGTACTCGATTAGGTCTATGCGCCACTGGGATATCATCGTTCAGTATTATTTTCATTTTTACTGGGACCTTTCTGGTTTAGACGGTCTATACCTTCTTACTAAATTTTGGATCTCTAATTGGTACTTTTCTGTAAGGTGTTCTGTTTTTAAGTCGTCTTCTTCAAATATGCCCGACGATGCAGAGTGGATTATGTCTGCAAATTCTTTTCTTATGTCAGCGATCGGATTAGTATCCTCTCTTTTTGGCTTATTAAATACGTTTGATTCCCTATTCTCAAATAATGAAATCGTTGGGATTTTTGCGCGGAATCTAGCTCCCTTGGAGTCTATTATTAAATCTACCTGAGACAAAACGTCGTTTCCAATTATTGCCGAATACAGTACGTCTCTCTGCATACATGAAAATCTATGTTCAGTTCGATTGAATCCAGTTTAGCAATAGTTTTAAAATTTCCCAATGTCTTAATTGTTTTTCCGCCAATGCCTGTTAACATTTTTACCTCTCTTCCCAGCTCTACATCGCTCAAATACATAAGTGTGTCGTAACGTAAGACGCTTATGTCACTTCCTGTATCTATAATTGCGCAAATTTTATTTCCGTTTAAATCTATTTCTGTAAAAATTCTTCTTGATGAGGAGGCTATATCATCGGCTAACGTGTGGACGTTGTTGTTTCCAGTCCTTTTATTATTTCTTTTGTTTGGACTCTCTTTCCTTCCATTAGTTATGCAGTCAAACGATTTATGGCCGAAACCTTTGCACTTGAAGCACTTGATATCGGATTTCCTGCAAACATTAGCCAAATGTCCTTTTTCGCCGCATTTGAAACAACGTTGCTCGCTCTTATTGTTTGTGTTTCGTCTTGTTTCCGATTCAATGCCCTTCGACCTTGTTGGCTCTCCGGCCATTTTCATCTTCTCATAGGTTTTTAGCTTTTGTTTTAGTTCATCTATACTCCGTGCCTGATATAAAATGGATTTGTTCACGGTCGTGTCCCTAATGCCTTGAACAAAATAGTCTATAAGGCTTTCGTCATCTATTTTGATTGGTTTATCAATTTCCTGCAAACAGTACAAATACTCTTTATATGTTTCGTTGTACTTTTTTCTTCTATTTGACAAGATTTTGTGAATCTCCAATGAAGACAATTTTGTGCCAAATTCTTTTGTCAAAACTAGTTTAAGTGATGCCCAGCCAGTTATATCGGATTGACTTCTGATAAACATTTTTGCGGCTCCTTTAAGTAACTGCTTTGCATATACAAATCTCCTCAAATCATCCCAGCCTACTGTGCACACGACGTCTTCAAATTCCTGTATCCATTGCGTAACTTCGGGCAAACCCTCACCATAGAAAGCAGAGACTGAGTCCTGTATATCCCGCAGTGAAAAAATACTACTGCGTTGTACTATTGGTTGGTCAATTTCCGACAAAGTTTCCCCCTGATCTGATTCGGTTTCTCTACTGAGTCCGAAATGTCTGTCTTGTAATTCAGTTTTGTTCCCCATTTTTGACAATTTTAGATCGACCAACTTCGATCTTAGTTCCTCCACTGTGAGGCTTAGAATACCGTTAATGTCCATGTTTAGTTGTATTGTCAAATTTGGAATTGGTGCTTTACAATTTTGATTTAATAAAATATAATAAATTTCAATATAAAAGTTAAATATGATGTAGTATGTTACTATCTGTACTGTAATTCTAGTATATAATATTAATTGATTTTAAATATTATAAATTGAATTTTATTTGCTTCTTACAAAAAAAAATATTTGGTTCAAAACAGTTTAATTAATGCTCTTTTAGTTCGTTTTTCTCAAAAATATTTCTTTTAAATTATTCAATGAATGTACTCTTTTATTTATTTCTCTGGTTTTTATTTTCTTCTCAAAATTTTTATTTGAAATTATTCAATGAATGTACTCTTTTATTTATTTCTCTGGTTTTTATTTTCTTCTCAAAATCTTTATTTTAAATTATTCAATGAATGTACTCTTCCATTCATTTCTCTGGTTTTTATTTTCTTCTCAACATTTTTATTTTAAATTATTTAAGGAATGTACTCTTTTATTTATTTCTCTGGTTTTTATTTTCTTCTCAAAATTTTTATTTTAAATTATTTAATGAATGTACTCTTTTGGTTTACTGTACGCACTCTGCTTATATTGTATACCTCTACAAATATGTGACTGTCTATTTTTCATTTACTCTAGATTCACATTGAACAACAAAAAAAATCATCTCTCATCTGAGTATGTACAAATGTATGTATTCAACAAAACTTCTCAAAGTATTTAATCTACCTTTTCTTCATCTACTCATGTACATACATACGTACCTATGTACAATTGTACATTTGCTCACCGAACTTGTTAGTTATTTTTTCAGCTACGTACGTTGTCTGCTTGGCTGCGTCGACACTGACGTCTATTTTTCACTGCATCACTCGTTGTGGTTTATTCTTCCACGCAGTCTCTGCTACTTCGGAGCAGAGCGACTAAAATTTGTCTGTTTGGCTTAAGATGATTTATTTCTGCATTGTATTGGTTGTCTGTTTTTTATCCTCTTTGTTTGAATTTTTGATTTTGGCACTCAATCTGGTTTTTTGGTGGTGGTTATTTTTTGTAGTGCTCTCTTTTAAAACCCTTTTTTTCTACTTTAAATTTGATTGCTTGTTCACGTTTTTTCTTTTTGAGTTTTTACGTTTCTTCTTGTTTTTTAACTTCAACAGATTTTTTAACAGTTTCCCTTTTTTTCTTTATAGGTTCGCTTCACTGGTACAGTCACTTCAAAACGTTTACCATAAGTTAAAATTTTCGACTTCCCTTTTTCAATAAAATCTCGTACCATTACCTAAGTCGTATTTTAATTTTACTAAAACTTTATTTTTTTTTCACTTTTTTACATAAATATTTTGTGCCAGAATTTAAACTTTGGTATGTTTCTTATTCTTAAGCGATCTTTAATCGACGTTCGAAGAAATAATTAAACCGGACAATTATTCACACACTTCAAAGTATATGTTTTTTTCCATATTTTCAATATTTCAGTATTGGTTTACTTTTTCCCAAACATTAACGTTTAAGTTTTGCTTTTTAACCCCGTGAACAGTTCTATCAAAATCTTTTTTTTTTTTGAAATTCGCTTTCTTTTCAATATCCATTTTGAGAGAGAAATCCCGGTTGAGCCCCCAAATTGTGGGTTTGTTTACCTTTTTTAATAAAACACACAACAATTATATATTAATTGTTAAATTCATATTGTTTATTAATTGTTTAATTCATATTATTTATTAATTGTTCAATTCACATTTAATTCCTAACGAGCACCATCCCGTCAACTCAACGTCTACTTTTCAACTGTCTTTTGCTCTTTTAATTGTCTTTTCTGTTTCTGTCTGTTTGTGTGTGTGTTTGGCTTTTATACTTTCGAGCGTCATATAGGTGCTGCTAATGCAGCGATATTCAGTCGGCATCCCACATATAAATGAAAGATGGTAAATTGTTGAGCCTTCATTACCAAACATATATATGAGCAAACTGAAAAATGCAATGAATCAAACTAATTCACATATTCCATTTGCAATAAAGTTTCGTATATAGGGCAGACATCTACATCAACTGACACCACACACGGTGGACCAAAACACAGAAGAACGCTGATGAGGAAGGTTTAGTGGCCTTCGAAAACGGCTGGCTGTTCCGTTCAACTATGTGTTGTTGTCAGAATATTTACAATGACTTGATGTTATTTGTTCATTAATAATTATCACATGTAATTTGGCTTAAAAATCGTTACGAACAGTAGCCTAATTCAATTCATAAGAATTGTAAGTTAGTTTATCTACCACTTTGATAAGAACAGGCCAGAGCTGCGTTCTGGAACTTTTGACTAGCGGAATGCCGTCAACGTTTATTTCTAGTTCCACTTTTTGATAATTTTTTTTTTATTTGCACTTTCTGAAGTGGATTTTCGACGCCTAAATAATGGAAACTACTTGGTGGAACACTTCTAACTTGAATTTTATTTCTTCTACCTAGGAGCCCATCTACTGACAGCAGAATATCCATGCCTTCCTCAGACAAAATTGCAAACAATTATTCAGCACAGCTTCTTGTAGGTTTAGTATTTCGTATTTCGGTATTATTTTGCGGTTTTTGATCTTATTTGCTTTCTGCCAACACAGTTGAGGTAAATAATAATTTAAGAAAATTCCACACTCTTCAAGGACTTCTTTGGAATTTTCGCTATGCAACGACGAGTTTTTAAGTACTTACTATACTTTTATATTAACGAAGTTGTTTTTTCACTTTTCTTTTAAAATATTTTTTTGAAATGTTTTAAAATTCCCTTTTAATATTCATATATTTTTACAAATGTCACTTTTTTTAACTATTTTATTACAAACTAAATACGTTTTCTGTAATACAGGAAATTGAGTATTAGGTTTATGTTTACTTATTTATGATATTTTATATTTATATTTATAAATTAAAAAAAAACAAGTATTTTACTTGTGTAAAAACGATTTTGCTACCTTAAAACGTGTATCCTTTCCGTTAGACAAAAATTCTAGCAATCTTCAAGTGGCGCCTTGGAACTATTCATATACTAGTACTTATCAGCACTAGTAATTTTCTACAATAACTTTAACTCTTTTTGCACTAGTTCTTGATGTTCTAGTAATTGTACTAGTACCTTTTAGACAATTAACGCATATTCTCCTGCAGGATTGCAATTGCTGTGTTAGACAGTCAAAATTTATTTTGCAATGTGGTGCCTTGGAACTACTATACTATACTATACTATACTATACTATACTATACTATACTATACTATACTATACTATACTATACTATACTATACACTATACTACACTATACACTATACTATACTATACACTATACTACACTATACACTATACTATACTATACACTATACTATACTATACACTATACTATACTATACACTATACTATACTATACACTATACTATAATATACTATACTATACTATACTATACTACACAATACTATACAATACTATACAATACTATACAATACTATACTATACTATACTATACTATACTATACAATACTATACAATACTATACTATACTATACTATACAATACTATACTATACTATACTATACACTATACTATACTATACACTATACTATACTATACTATACACTATACTATACTATACTATACTATACACTATACTATACTATACTATACACTATACTATACTATACTATACACTATACTATACTATACTATACACTATACTATACTATACTATACACTATACTATACTATACTATACACTATACTATACTATACTATACACTATACTATACACTATACTATACTATACTATACACTATACTATACTATACTATACACTATACTATACTATACTATACACTATACTATACTATACTATACACTATACTATACTATACTATACACTATACTATACTATACTATACACTATACTATACTATACTATACACTATACTATACTATACTATACACTATACTATACTATACTATACACTATACTATACTATACTATACACTATACTATACTATACACTATACTATACTATACTATACACTATACTATACTATACTATACACTATACTATACTATACTATACACTATACTATACTATACTATACACTATACTATACTATACTATACACTATACTTTACTATACTATACACTATACTATACTATACTATACACTATACTATACTATACTATACACTATACTATACTATACTATACACTATACTATA